>JACCPG010000805.1:0-31049 GCA_016069955.1 Drepana arcuata | reverse complement strand
CGATTTTATTCAGATGTATGTATGTAAGTCTTATAATATAGTTCATTTTATAATGTTGTAAAATTAATTATTTTTATAAAGAGCATTACATATACGTTACTGAAATCTTCAATGATAACTCCATACCAAACAAAAAATGCAACAATTTTGATGTTGGGGAAAATTTAGTTTGATATTTAAATATAAGTTAATGTTGAGACGACTCCACAGTTTCGTGTTGAGAAGTCCTCACGGGTCGACCGGGCCGGATTTGTTTTACGCCCGCCGAAGACATCGACTTACCGCGGCCGACCGGCGTCTTCTTAATTTTATTACTCTACCGCTCTCCCAAGGAAAATGTCCTAATTGTGTCTCGGGAAAAACCGACCTGGAAAATGGAAATACCAATTTGTTATCCGTGTCTGCTGCTAGTTTCAAAATTGTTTTATTTTATTGGGAAAAGAAGGATGTACTCGTTTTGTACTTTCTTTCGAATTGTAGAACAATCTTATAAATAGGATTCGAATCGGTCCTATTGCAACAAACAAATGTTTATATTCGTTTTTCTGAATCGCGCTAATCAAAATCGCGCGCTCAATATCTCATTTGAAAAAATATAACTTCATTTAATATACCATTTTATTGAGGCAGACTACTAGACAAAATAGCATCATGCTTTGACATGATCCTTTTAGTTTTTTTTATTTTATTATTTAGCCCAAGTCCGAGTCATTATAAGGCTATCATCACTTTATTAACATTTTATTGAAAATAAATAAATCATTCTACTATGTAAAGAAGCGGATAGTCAAACTTAATGAACAAATTCCTCACGCTTTTCCACAAGGGTCCCGAAAGGATAGGCAGAGCTGTACCTATAAGAAGTTCACACCCACTTATTATGGTCAATCTTAACGCGGAGAAAATGTGGCATTAAATAACATTGATTCCTATAATCTAGATATCTTCATGTGCATGCGCTATCACATTGCACCGAACAGCATTATGATATCGAAAGAAATCTTAATACCTACCCAATGACAGCACGTGATATGAAGATTAATGGAGCACGGAATCTGAAGGACCTGAAGTATACGAAGATTTGTAACAAAACTGGTCTAACTTCAGTGAATTTTATTATATAGTGCCTTTGGGCAGTATTTTATACATACCTATATTTCTTTTGGTTTATTTTGGACATGTTAAGTGAAGCTTACCATAATATATTAGTGAAAACCACATATAAATCGAATAAGCCGTTTCTGAAAATAGCCTAGCACTACGCACAGAAAAACAGACACAAAAGGTGCTATTTGCGCTTTTAAAGGTCCCAATTGTATTTTTTCTCATATATCTTCAATGGACAGACAGCGATCCGTTACATTTTTATTGTATGTGTTGATACTACATCCTAAATACTGTAGGATGCAACACTAGGTAGGTATATACTTATTATAGTGCCCTATTATATACCTACAAGTCCTACAAACATATCGTCACGGCGAGTAATGACTAGGCGTGAGGCGCTTGTGAGTGCACTGGTGCAAGATAGAGTAGGTAATGCGCCACATAAGTTCATAAGTTTCTCCTACATTTACGCCGGTTTCGAGTACTCAGAAGTTCCAATTAGGTGTTCGATGTTTAATTTTATTACGTAAATCATCTTTCTAGATGTGCCCAGCTGTTTCAACCCTTTGAAATTTATTTACTTTCTTAATTTTTTTGAGTTTAGAATCTCTTTGCCGTAATTCTTGTTCTGTTCAGCCGTTTTGGTGTAAGTGGATATCAAGCTCGCCATGAATACATGCTCGCCAACCTTCGCATTTAAATCGTAAACTTAATATGTAGGGATAGTAGGGAAAGTATGATAATAATATGTATTAACTTAAGAAGTAATAGAAGAAGTTTAGGAGTATTTTAGTATTTAAACTATAAAATGAAATCAGTGTAGGTACATTGACCTTAGGTATGTTTACTTAACCTGTATGTATTAGGTTTATAAGATTAATACGCTGCACTTGAGTAGTACCTGAATGTAACCCACTTCCTTCAAATCCACGTATTAAACTACACCATTGAGGAATTATAAATTGTAAAAATTTTTTTACTATAAATAGAATATTTTAAATTACATTTATAAATAAGCAATGCCATCTAGTGGGCAATAGAAATGGTCTGCAGTCAGATTTGTCTAGTGCGACATCTATTGTCAAAGCGTTTAACTTAGTTTGTTGTTTGCTAGTTACGTTTGTATTACAGTTTTAGTAAAACAGCATCCGGATTTATTCATATTAAATACAAACCACTGAAAAAGGATTAAGGAAACCCTTAATATCTTTGTCATTACTGTTTTCAAATACTTACTTTAATGCCATCTATTTCATGAAATAGAGTAAAATAAGATGGTAACGAAAACAGTCTGTAGGAGTCTGTGTTGTGGGCGACGTCACGAACTGACAGCCGGCATATCTGTCGAGAGTCACTCGTCCGTCAATCAGGTTCAGGCCTTAGACTGTCATTCACCCAACTCTGGCATCGACTGGCATCGAGTGACTTGACAATTTGTTTATCAATCGAATCGATACGCAATAACTTCCAAACAAAGTGAAATTAAATTCACAGTATTTGTACATTATTGTTCGTGAAGGCAACGAAACTGGACTGCTCAAGATAAATTACGGGCGCAACAATGGCAAACTCCTTAGCAGTTTGTCTAATATCCGTGGCTCTCTTTTGTTGTGCGGGTAAGCTAATTTTAATATTGTCTTTAATGATTCGTTGGTGGCCTTGGTTAATTATTAATGTAGCTTCTAAAGTTGGCGGAATTAATAGCCAGGCACATCAGAATAAACACATTGCAAACATGTTTACTTAAATATAGGCGGTGGGTAATTTGTTATGTTATCATCTTATTTTCTACTTATTAATTTAATTATTATCACAGCAGAACTTATGATTAATTGTTTATAGTTTTAAGTCAAGGTTTATATTAATTAGAGACAGGCTAATAATTGCTGGTGAAATGGTGAACATTTGTCGAACTTTTTTAGCATTCATTTCCTACCTACAGATTTTCTAGAAGTTTCTTCTAAAATACTCTGAGTTTAAAGGTCAAATTTTTGAAATATTTAAAATATATAATAGGAGTATTTCGTAGGTAAATTTGTAATATATAATATTTTTCTCATATGAGTAACAGCTACAAAGCATCTGTAAAGTGATAATGTTCACATTGATTGAAAATTATCACATTTTGCAGTAGCTTATGTATCATTGTATTTACATACCCACAGTTAGTCAGAAGAGATCATGTTTCCTGTTTAAAACTAACCACATTTGTATTGAATAGTGTATTGTGGATTATAATTAAATTACTTTTATATTAAGCCTCATTTATGATAAGGTTTTTGGTAGGCATAGTATTAATAAGACTAACTATTTATAGTGGCCGTAAAGCCGTGGTGGCCGAGTGGTTCGAGCAGTTGCCTGCGACGCAAATGTCGCAAGTTCGAATCCCACCTGTACCAATAAGTTTTTCTGAACTTAAGTACAGTGATTAGTCACACCACGAGCTTTACGGTGAAGGAAAACATCGAGAGGAAACCTGCATACGTCTGAGAAGAAATTCAAAGGCGGTATGTATAGTCGTGCTGGAGTAACGGCGATGGACTCGCCATCTGTCACGTTGGCACCTAATATACCTCTGGCGGAAAGTGGGTGTGTGGGTATTACCTATACACCTCTGCCTACCCCTTCGGGGACCCTTGTGGGAAGGCGTGAGGATATATTATTATTATTTATTATATTATTATATATATAACTATTTATAGAGTGTGTGTAAATGATTCAAAAAGGAGGGACCTTAGTGGGAAGGGAATATATACAAATATCTACTAATCACAGCTTTAAAAACACTATTTAATAGTGAGTGTATCATAAAGGTAATTTTAATGTGGTCAAACATGTCTTAAAGAAGGCTCTGAATGTCTAGAAAGCTTGTGGTGTATAATTGGAACTAGCATTTCCACACATTTTATTCAGTTTCCAAACCAATCTACTCTGGCATATGTCTCCAGAATGTTCCGGAGTGTTGATACTAGAATTTCCTACTAAAACACATGATGTTCACTAAAAGAGGTAAATTAATAATAACTTATGAAATTTACATTATTTATATTCAGTAGTTTTAGATAGTTATGGAATAATATTTCCTTAATGTTTAATATTGGAGAGAACTGGTGATCTACCCTCCTGGCCCAGCTATAATAAGCTAATATGTGTAAAACAATTCAAGATAAATACAAGTCTTTGACCTGGGGTGACTTATTCTGTTATCTTAGTTGTTTTATTATTCCAGCTATGTATTTATAGGTACTTGCACCTCATGTTGTTGAAGTAATAAATTATATTTATTAACAGTCGTCAGATGTCAACATTCTTTTTAATAGTTTTTTTAATGGCTATCAACACATCGACAATACATATAATACCTACATATCTTAACGCCAAGTCCCTAACAGGGTTGGCAGAGAGTATAGAGTGCCAGTTCTCTCTAGACTTGCATACCTCTTTCGCTTCATCCATAATAACAATATATATCAAAAATAAATAAATAAACACATGTACTATTTGTTCCCACTATAGCTATGTTTTGAATGTTTACAATGTTCCTCTATTACAACTTATGTGGTAATAGAATCCAACTTTAAAATAGGTTGCAAGAAAATTGGGTTGTGGCCAAAATTGGCTTTCCATGTGGATTAGAACAATAATATGTCCATGTTGGACTTTGGTGGGGCATATAGCCAAATCTATTTGACTCTGCAGCCAATGTGAAGAATGTTATTATCATACTTTTCATGATTTATGGAGTTTATTTCTTTATCGATTGCAAAACCATGCTTCAGAATGTAAACTTGATGTTTGGTAGGTAATATGGCTGATTCACAGATTTTTTTTCGAGGCAATTGTCAAGTTTCTTTAATTTTACTTGAAGATTGGACCACTTAAGCCTGTTATAATCCTTTAAAGCTTTTGACAAGAATGTTACACATTAATAGGTTCCTTTGTTGCGTTTTTTTGTGGAAGAGGGACCCCTTACTCTTCTAGTTGTATCTTCCTCTATTTGAATGTTTTTAAGCATTAATGGTAATGTAATTCAAGGAAATGTCTTATGACATCTTTACTCACACAATTTTTTTTGTCCAAACAGATCCGACTTCCGCTCGGCAGTTACCAAAAGAATGCGCAAAAGGACCTTCATACTGGTGTCAAAGTTTGAAGTAAGTACTATTGATCCTATATAGTATTGATGTGTAGTATGTAAGTACCTACAGGTAGATCGAGGGGTTCAATCCAGTCATTCAATCCATCAATCGTTGAAAAGTAAAAAGCATGGCGATTTTGCATGAGATAGCAAAATATACATACTGCTGTTAGATTGTGCATCCTCACTAAAGCTTTACTCAATCAAAATCAAAATATTTTATTCAAAGTATGGGACACAGGGAGCACTAATTGAACGTCACATTTAATATAAACTAAAGTTACAAAAGTTACCACCGGTTCCAAGAAAAAAATACCTGCCAGGAGAAGAAACGGCGAAACAAACACCCCGGTTTGCTTTTTTTAACATTTGTTCCCTTTTACGTAGGGGTAGAAAAGATTAATATTACATATATAAACTCTGTACAAGAGAAGCAATTGTATCGGAATCCTTGGAGATATTACCCGACCGTGAAATCGAGAGCAATGTTTTCGTGTGTATTTGGGTAATAAAGAAAACTTAACCACAAGGAAATGTATGTAGCTTTCTTAGTTCCTTGACAAATTTCGATGTATAAGGAGACAAATGGTCCTCCATTTGTCACCTTATTCTTACGAGTGTTGTTGGGCTGGCGTTGCATCTGGCTGTTTTAATGGGTAATGTTTTTGCGGTTGGGTTGACGTTTTTATTTATGAATTATGATGTCACTAGGATTGCTTCCGACTGTGGTGGAGTGGGCCACTGCACAGCGACAGTATGGGAAAAACAGAGCGGTGTCGTCACTACCAACGATATATCTCACAAGTTTGTCCGCCTCTTCTGGCAGCTGAAGGATATTAAGGACCTTATCAATGAGGTAATTGAGACCGAAATGCTATGTCAATAAAGATTATAATTTAACTCATCCTGTATTGAATGAGGGTGCGTATGAGTCAAATTTATTTGACAAATATTGTTCTTACTGTGTATGAGTCAGCTCACATTTACTGTATGATTTTACTGTTATCATACCAAAGCGTTTGGCCTTTGTATTGAGTGTGATGCATTGAACAAAAGGAAATTATGTATTGACGTGTTATATAGGCAAACTAATTTAAGTTGCCAATGCATTATAGATTACCCAGAATTAATTAACAATAACATGGTACTTCTTAGATCATCCTTGTTTAAAAGATTTTATTTAACTTGCCTTATAAGTGTTGGAAGCTAAATTAGAACCATTAGTGACATTCGATTTGACTCATGTTTGTACTTACGTACTTTACTCAATTTTGATAATTTTTGACAATGCGATTATATGGTACCTATACCTACCATGGAGATGGTCTGACCATGGAGTCTGAACTAAACAAGATACACCTATTGAGTTAATCTGTGTTGACTACTGAATTTCGTTTCATGTTAGTTTCAGTTTAGTTTAATTTATATATTTACACGCTTCCCTACAAAAGCCCTCGAAGGGGTAGGCAGAAGTGTGTAGGTACCCATAGATCCACTTTCCACTTTCCGCTGTAGATATATTTTGGGTGCTAACGGAACAGATGGCGAGTCCAACACCGTTTCTCAAGCACGACTTTATGTACGTCTTTGAATGTGTCAATTATGTTATAGTTATGTTTGATTTTAGCTTCATTTTAGTTCAGTGTTAGTGGTTTACAAAAAAGGTTTTTACTAAGTGCATTTGCATATGCTAAGTGCATTTGTGAAAGGTTACATGCCCGTGCCATATTTTTATTTGCCTTCAGCGTTATACCATTTCCCTGTACGCCATAACTGATTGTTCTTTGATTGATCTGACAAATGGATCAGTGTTTGTCTTTACCTAGCTTTTAGATTTCACCAATTACAGCTTCTTTAAGATTCCTAGTTTATAGACCTTTAATTGTACAATATGTTCGTCCAGGAATATCTTTCGACCCGAATCGCGTCAGCTTGCAAAGACGCTTCACCCTCGGGCGTTTCTAAAATCTGCAAGGAGAACACGGCTCACCTGGAGAAGTACCTTAACCATGTGCTGCAGTCCGAAACCTCCGCTGAAACTATGTGCCAGATTGTCGGCATGTGTAACAACGCAAAGGTCGACAGTATTCTTGCTATGGACGTGAGTTTTACTTGTTATTTAAAATATATATTTATTTGCTTACTTAGTTTAACGGTTTGGTTTTAGTGGTCCTTATACTTAGTGCAATCTTGGGCGATTTTTCCAATGTAAATCTTTACATAAAAACACTTATATTTACGTTAAATATTGTTAAAGTATAGTGTAGTATGTGTTTATAATAAATGCAGCATTTATGTTAAAGGTAATTCTTACTTACATACATTTCATATCATTACGCCGAGCCCCTTTCTGGGTAGATAGCAGTCTGTAAGTCTAGAGAGAGGGCACTCTACTTCTTCTGCCTAGCCCGCGAGGCAGTCGGCGTGATGATATGTAGGCACATATGTATGAAAAGACTTAAGCACGTATAGTGATATAGCTAGTTAAGAGTGAGAAAAGAGTTGGAAGAGAGGTAGGGCACGGGTTTCCCGTTCGAATTTGGAGCTGTCCGACTGGGGCAGGACCTCCACCCTATAGAAGTCCGTAGCCAAATACTCATTTTTTTTGTATTGTGTTCCTACGCGGTGAATAGGTTTCCAGTAATGAGCTCCTTGGGGAGGAGGGAGGATTGTTATATTGTGTTGGCAGCAGAGGGATTAGTCCCATTATGCTGCCAACACAGTATAACTCTCAGAACACAGAGTGGCAACGCGCAAGTTATACTTCGGTATTATAAGCGTATATAGGCTACGGTAACCGTTTTTCATCGGGTGGGCCGTATGCTTGTTTGCCACTCTTGTGGTATAAAAAAATAAAAATAAACCGGACAAATATTATACCAAAGATAGAACATGTAGATATCAGTCATTAACTATGTTAATGTGTCATACGGAAATAACGCCTTTATAACCCAATAAGCGGGCTGACTTAATCAGATAACTATCCTAAATAAATAAACGAAAAAGGTTTCGATAAATCGTATCGATGTTATTGTATGACAGAAAACATGTTAAGCCAACTGCGACGTTTCTAAATATATTGGTTAATAAAATAGTATAGAAGAGTTTATGGAATTTTCCATTACAAAGTGTAGCTACCCGTCCTGGGCAGTACCCACATACTACTTAAAATATGCAATTCGACTGCATTAAGTTGCATATTTTGTTTGCACATAAATTGCAGATTTTTACCGTCCCTACTTATACACAGAGTATAAGGTACGGACGGAGAAAATCCTCTTAGTATAAGGCCTTAGGATAATCCGGGTATTGCAACACCTGTAGGATACGCTTACCATCAGCCAGGCCTTAAGATTATTTGCGTTATGAACAAGAAGTGGGTGTAATGTTTGTTGTGTCGGATCTTACGGATAATACATCCGTATTGGCTCTGGTTTGTAAGTGGTTTATACATGGATAAGTTAATTGTCTAGATAATCGTGATCGGAACACTCTATACTATCTATTGACACAAGTGGTAACTTTCCTTTTGATATAGAATTCCAGCAGCATAATACTATGAGGCACCGCGTATTGCCATCATTATTCAAGAAATAATAATATATCATATATCCTCACGCCTTCCCACAAGGGTCCCCGAAGGGGTAGGCAGAGGTGTATAGGTAATACCCACACACCCACTTTCCGCCAGAGGTATATTGGGTGCCAACGCGACAGATGGCGAGTCCATCGCCGTTACTCAAGCACGGCTATACATACGCCTTTGAATTTCTTCTCAGACGTATGCAGGTTTCCTCTCGATGTTTTCCTTCACCGTAAAGCTCGTGGTGTGACTAATCACTGTACTTAAGTTCAGAAAAACTCATTGGTACAGTCGGGATTCGAACTTGCGACCCACTAGACCACCACGGCTCTTTCATTATTCAAGATGTTTTTTTATACCACTAACGTGGCCAATAAGGATATGATCCGCCTGATGCTGTGGTTATCGCCTCTTATGGACGCTTGCACCACCAAGGGTATCATGTGTGGCAACTTGTAAGATAAAAATTCACACCCAACTTGAAGAACCATACTGTCGTCTTTAGGAATTCCACAGACAGCGTTCGCGGCAGGAAACTGCGTGTGTTACGGAGAAATGTAGTATTGTTGTCAGTCTTGGTAGTTAATCAGTTTTAATCCGTGACTCCTCCTATTGTCTTTAGAACCAGTTCCAATGTTTCACAAAATCTGATCTATTCTTTTTTTTGGGGTCAGGCTGAGAAATGTGATGTAATGTCAATATTTTGTTTCGCAGAAAAAGAAGAATAGCGAGCACAACAAAGGCAAAAGTAAGTACCTGTACAATATACTTATACTTATAGTATTATAAACTAGCTGTGTACGCGACTTCGTCCGCGAGGAATTTATAAAAAATAAATAAATATCCTCACGCCTTCCCACAAGGGTCCCCGAAGGGGTAGGCAGAGGTGTATAGGTAATACCCACACGCCCACTTTCCGCCAGAGGTATATTTGGTGCCAACGTGACAGATGGCGAGTCCATCGCCGTTACTCTAGCACGACTATACATACGCCTTTGAATTTCTTCTCAGACCTATGCAGGATTCCTCTCGATGTTTTCTTTCATCGTAAAGCTCGTGGTGTGACTAATCACTGTACTTCAGAAAAACTCATTGGTACAGTCGGGAGTCGAACTTGCGACCTTTACGTTGAAGGCAACTGCTCGAACCACTCGGCCACCACGGCTCTTTTCTCGCTCGGTTACATCAGCTATCTGTCAGTGAATGCCCCGTCAAACTAGGTCCAGCCGTTTCAGAGATTAGCTGGAACAAACATACAGACGAACAAAAATTTAAAAAATATTTTGTTTTGGTAATTTTGTCATCTGTATGCATTAAGTAAAAATCTGTTATTTTAATATTACAAAAAGACACTCCAATTTTATTTATTTGTATAGATGTGATGGTCATGTGTTTGTCTGTGCGTCACGTCTTCTGCTTGTCAAGTATGTATTGAACCCATTGTTGCAAGCATCCTTTTTCCATAGTGTGGAGATTAAAATTAGGATCGGTATATACACACAAGGGTCTCCGAAGGGGTAGGCAGAGGGTACTCACCCACTATTCGCCGGAGATATATATTTTAGGTGCCCTCGTGGAACACTAAATCTAGTGTTTCGTGTGTTGTGTTGAGATACATGTTAGTCTTATCAACGAATAAATAACGAGAATCAACGTAATCATGCAACCTTTGAGTATGGTTGAACTTTCGACCGTTCTGCAACGAGCTCGATCACAAACAGAACTCGTGTTTATTGATAATTCATCTGCTTATAATATATACAGTCTATATATATTACGCGTCATGATGTTTGTCCGCGATGGACTCCTAAACTACTTACCGATTCTGATCAAATTTGCACACCGTGTGCAGTTCGATCCAACTTGAAAGATAGGATAGCTTACATCACAATTGGACCCGATAGGTGGCGCTGCGATCGTGTTTCAGGAAGTTTAACTTTTTTACCAGTCAGCTTGTATATGTATATATGTACCTACAGGAAATTATACGGGAACAATGAAATTATGCTTGCACAATGTAGGTACCAACTACGTACTTCAACAAACTGTTAACAATGGTATGTGTAGTCAAACATTTACGGCATTTGAACGTCATAAATAAGAGCCGTGTTTCTGTATATTAGACATAAATTAATACACATGTATGTACTGTGATAGAATTCAAACTTTGTGCCAGCAGATCTGCGATACATATCTATGCCTATGAACAAGAGGGTGTGTGGGTATTATCTAAACACCTTTGCCTACCCCTTCGGGGACCCCTGTGGGAGGCGTGAGGATATGTATGTATGATTATTTTGATGAATGCCAATATGTAGGACACATACGTCATCTAGAAAAATACGATAATACCATGTAAAGTTAGCCTACAGTGTACAACTCCTTATCACGAAAACATGTTTACTTACTAGCAATTTACCAACACTAGAATTCCGTCTTTGCGTGTTATGTACGTATATACACGCTATTGTTACCCCACACCTTCACTAAGTATGAATAACTAGATTAATATTCTTCCTTCAATTCAATCAAACATTGTCGCATGAAGCCTAGTTTAGTGCCACTAAAATGGCACGCACTCTTGCGGCCCGCCAGATGGTAAACGGTTACCAATGCTTGCGACTCTTCTTACAACTTCTTAGTTATACACAGACATTAATAATAATTATGGTTAGTTAGTCAATAATATTCATTTTATATCACTCTTTATACCACTGTGGTGGCATAAATACCTCGCGGCCCGCCTGATGGTAAGCGGTTACCGCCGCCTATGGATAATAGGTGAGGGCAACACTGTATAGAAAATATTTTTTACACCAAATTACATTGTATTCTTCTGAACTAAAGATATATTATTAATTGTATAAACATTATTTCACAGATCACCTCTTAGGAAGCTCTCAGTGCACTTGGGGCCCATCGTATTGGTGTAGCAACTTCAGGTAAGTGCTTATCTGAAATTAGCAAATCTATTTGTAAGACTTTCTAGTTTCGGCCTTTTGTATGAAGCTCGTGGTGCTATAACTGTTTTTCAGAGACCATCATTGATACAGTCAGCTACGATTCAAATATTTGGTTTCTTCACTTCAAATGCTTACTTGAAAACCGTCAGGGCTTTAAGTTATTCTTCATATTCTATCATTCATTTGATTACTTCGAATTTGCTCGGAGATTTGACGAAAGCAGCGATTAACTTGATCGCCACTCGAGCGCTAGCTAACTTACAGAAGGTTTATGGTATCGAGATCTACAAAATCTATTTACGGCCTCTATGCCACCCGTAAGTAGGCAATAATTTCATAATAGGAAATGCGTTTCTATTACGAATCGGCAGACCAGTTACACAAACAGATTATGTAAGCGATTGCATTGGATGTTCGGTTCGCAGCCAGAGCCAATTCACATTTATCAATGTTCCGTTTTTCTCACACAAAGTTAAATTAATAGGTTCATAGGTAAATATCTAAATGACAGCGCAAACCGCATCAAAATCCGTTCAGTTTATCGCGTTAAGAAACGGGTACATATGTACACACTGCGGTGGAACTTTGTATTTCAATACAATAGTGTTGGGACCTCATTGCAATTAATTATTAATAACAGAGGATTCTCACATATCTAGGCCCACTTATCCAGGTTTCACTGTATGAATTAGGTAATGCTTTAATAAGATAAAAAAAAAGTATAGGTCCCTTTAGTTCTCGCTTTAACCAGGTATCACTGTATGCGTTATTGCACTCAGGAATTTCATCCAATAATTTTATTAAGCTGATTTTCTATATACTTGTGCATCTTATTTCCAATATAGGTATTTTCATCGTAGCTTTTGTTAGACTGGCTTGCTTACTGATGGTCTCTTCCACAGTACTGGTCGAGAATGCAGGGCTACCCATCATTGCGTGACTCGCGTATGGCCCAAGATGGAATTCCCTCGTGATGAAGACAGTATTTGCAAAATATGTACCGATATGGTGACACAGGCAAGAGACCAGCTGCAGAGCAACGAGACGCAGGTAATTTTGGACTTTACGACTATTAGTCATACGGCACATATTGCAATACGATCTAATTACTGCACTGGGGTTTTAGTGATCGAAAACACCAGTGAGCGTATAATTAAATTGACTTTACGAGTCATAAAGCAACTATATTATGAATTCCGATAATTTTAATTAGTCACAACTGAATAAACATTACATTTCATCAAGTTAACTGTGTGATTGATAAAAGTGTGTTATTTATATGTATGATTTATGCTTTATCAACATAATTGCAGTAGGTTATTATTCATGTATTTGAAGTATTATGGCTTTGTTGAACCACCTCATTGCTAAAAGTAACAGTCGTAGGGATATTTTAAGGAATTTAGTTCCCAGTCCCTCGAGACAAAATCCTTTTCTGCTAGCGTTCACGTTATCTATTGTAGGTAATTATAGATGTCGGATAGCGAGAACGCACACAAGCGATTTCGTCTAGAGGGGCAGCGACGTGATCCTTAACGTTACACTACTGGTGTTTCTTATAATAATGGTGACACAATTGAAACATTCTACAATAGGCGCCCTTTTAGTGAATTCACGTTCACGTTTTCTACTACTGGATATAGGTAATATTCTTAACCAGTAAATTTCCCCTTAAAGAATCGAAAAAGGAACCGTAAGATTATAGTGTTCCTTAGATTAAAAATCCTTTGAATACTAGTATGAACGCATTAGTAGTGGGCACACACCTTCTTATCAGCGAAAGCAAACATCTCGTGAACTCTTCCCGGATTACTCAGCCGACCTTAAAGGCATTGAACGATAACGCAAAAATCTAATTAACAATAACAAGACATATTCAGTTTATTTTTATATATTTGTACTTCTTCTGTCTTTGTAATATTTCTGTACGTTATGAACCCCTTCTGCTAGAAGCTGGGTCGATGTTGATGACGTGTTTTGGGCGTTTGCGTGGGTTCCTATTTGGCTGACGGTTAACAGACGACCGACGGCGTTTCGATAGTGTTCATGGAATCACGATTAATTGCATGAATTACAGTTTTGACTTACCTAAAAGTTAAAGACCTTCTTAATAATAATAATATGCAATATTAAAAAACGACGTAATATTAATATGTAGATATATTTGAATATTAAAGCACATACACACAAGATGCTCATATGTATGAGAATCAAAGCGAACTCAGAAGTAAAACGAGTACTAAATAAAACGTCATACTATAACAAATGAGCCGTGGTGGCCGAGTGGTTCGAGCAGTTGCCTGCGTCGCAAAGGTCGCAAGTTCGAATCCCGACTGTACCAATGAGTTTTTCTGAACTTAAGTACAGTGATTAGTCACACCACGAGCTTTACGGTGAAGGAAAACATCGAGAGAAACCTGCATACGTCTGAGAAGAAATTCAAAGGCGTATGTATAGTCGTGCTTGAGTAACGCGATGGACTCGCCATCTGTCACGTTGGCACCTAATATACCTCTGGCGGAAAGTGGGTGTGTGGGTATTACCTATACACCTCTGCCTACCCCTTCGGGGACCCTTGTGGGAAGGCGTGAGGAAACTATAACAAATAATACTATATTATATGTATATACTATAACAACTAGGAATTTGCATCTACAGGAGGAGCTCAAAGAAGTGTTCGAAGGATCATGCCAGCTTATCCCCATCAAAATTGTCGCCAAGGAGTGCATGGCATTAGCTGATGACTTCGTGCCCGAGTTGGTCGAGACCCTCGCTTCTGAAATGAACCCGCAGACCGTCTGCTCTGTCGCTGGACTGTGTAACAGCGCCAGAATCGACCATCTACTTGAAGGATACGTAAGTATCTTTATTCATTTGCCTTCTCTCACTTCTCTTGAGATAGAGAAAACTCTGATCGTTATTTGTTATTTCACAAGGTACGTCTAATAAGTATTTATAAGAGCCGTGGCCGCGAGTGGTACCGCCAGAGATATATTTTAGGTGCCAACGTGACAGATGGTGAGTCCATCGCCGTTCCTCAAGCATGACTATACATACGTCTTCGAATTTATTCTCAGACGTTTGCAGGTTTCCTCTCGATGTTTTCCTTTACCGTAAAGCTAGTGTTGACTAATCACTGTACTTAAGTTCAGAAAAACACATTGGTACAGCCAGGATTCGAAATTGCAATCTTGTGTAGGCAACTACTCGAACCACTCGGCCATCACGGTGTTACAATATAATCGGTAGTTATATAAATACACAGCAACCTATTATAGTTATCGACGAATATAATTGACATTAATAATGTTTATTTAGCTCAGTGACCTCCGCTGAAATCGGCATCACGCCATATTTTATATCCACGCATTGTTGACTATTCGCGGTTAGCATTGTTATAATGCGTCGTATTTTATTGTTTATCTAGGTACTATCGTCTCTTGTTATATTTGTGCTCTAAAATGGACATGGTTCTGAAGAATATGTATGGATTAAAATACCCAAGATTTTTATACAGTGGAAAAAAGGCATTATTTATCAGTAGAGTATCATACAAAAAAACGAATCCATCAGAGATCCAGGTTAATGAATACCTACACATTAATTATTTTTGGAATATCTTAGATGTGTCGACTCTATACGATGCTAAGCGATCACCGCTGTCAAATAACTTGAGAACCATATTCGATAGTGAATACTCTGGGACAATTTCACACAAATTTACCTACTAGTCCCAAACCAATAAAGCTTGTACTGCGGGAATTTGTCCTTTGTTCATAAACGTTTCTAAATAGATGTAGGTATGTATGTATGTATGTAGCCTTACATAGGAAATGCAAGACTACATACATACCTACATACAACTTACAAAAACCTATAGGTAGATCAAAAGGATTATTAACCGTCGATATTTTGTATTTTAATTAAGTATTGTCTGCCTGTAATTTATCCCATATTTCATTTGTGAACAGAATGCTCAATTGAAGCTGCGTGAAGGCTGCTACAACTGCCAGAGGACCGTCTCCGTAATGAGGAAGAAGTTTGACGCGACTTCCGATGAAGATTTCCTTGTGGGATTACTGAAAGTATGTCTGCGCATTGATATAACCCTTGTGCTATGTAGATGGCAATATTTCAAGCGCCCACTTAGAGTTTGCAAAAAGGCTTAAACAAATTATTATTCATTTCTGGTCTCGTTTCTCTGTCTGTTTGTCATTCTTCCATGTCTATGTCATACGTATTGATTGCAGATTCCTTAGTGTAGGCACAGCAAAATTTAAGATCTCTTGACCTCATTTTTTTTAATACAACAAGAGTGGCAAACAAGCATTCGGCTCACCTGATGGGAATCGGTTACCGTAGCCTATTTACGCTCACGAACTAAAGTATCACTTGAGCGTTGGCACTCTGTGTTCGGAGAGTTATAATGTGTTGGCAACATAATAAAAACATAAGGGTTTTTTATCATTTTATCTACATATTCGATATAGATATATTATATTTATATGTCCTTACACCTTCCCACAAGGGTCCCCGAAGGTGTAGGCATAGTACCCACACACCCTCTTTCCGCCAGATTATATTTATTATTGTAATATTCTGATACCAGATGTGCCGAAACATGGATTCGTTCTCCGACTCCTGCTCAATGCTGGTGTTCAAGTACTACGAGAACATAGTGGCTGGCCTGAAGAAAGACCTCACTGGCCAGAGCGTCTGCCATCTCAGCTCGCAGTGCACTTACAAGTTCCACACTCACAACGAGTACACCTTCCCACAAGTTACTGCCGTCTCTGCGAACGAGTGAGTATTATTATCCAACCTTTTTATTTGTATATGTCAAGTGTGACTAGCCTATGGGTGCATAACGCTTATAACGTTATAGTGAGAAGAGTGAGGCGTGCTATTCTTGCAAGTGAAATTATCGATATTAAATTACAAACAGCTAAAAATAAGAATAAAGCTTAATAAATGATGAAATTGATATATTCGATCACAAATTTATAAATAGTGTAAAAGATATCCTCGGTTTAAAATCGAAACGCTCGTTGGCACCAGTTGTGCTGTGTGCTAACGAGCCGCCCTTGTAAACCTCAGTACACCAAATGTTTGCTTTAATATATGTTTTTATGTTATACGCTTTCTGATGATTTAATAACTATTTAGCTGTATGCACATCTTTTTGAGTTACGATCCAATTTAGCTCTAAGTATGATTGTTATGTTTTTTCTTTTTGATTGTAATTTGTTTTGTGCATTAAATAAAATAAAATAAAAAAATGAATTTTTAAATGTTATTATTAACTTTAAAGTACATACTAAAAAATAAGTACATAAAAAAGTACTTATTTGAATTAAAACTTCATCAAATTCTAATATTAATGGTCAATCTGACGTGTGTCAAAACTTCTGTAGTACCCACCTCATTTATAGAAGGATACAATCAAATGATAGTACTCTCTGGTAGTGTTGTGTTTCCAGAACATCCAAAGAATAGTATTGCTGGCAGAAGGAATTGTCAATCATTATGTTTACAGCTCGACAGCGATACTTCTTTGCTTCTAGTATGAATAACTTTTCATTATAGTTTCACAAAGGATTTTCATGAATACTAGATAGAAATGGGACCTATAGAATTCCATTTTCAAACTTTCAAATTATATATCGAAAATGTACCAGTAAATACGATTCCATTTTCAGTTTGGGTAATTTGTATAATGTGTTCGTTCGCAGTAACGTCCCCTGTGAACTTTGCGAGCAGCTGGTGCAACACTTGCGTGACGTATTAGTGGCCAACACCACCGAGCTCGAGTTCTACAAAGTAATGCAAGGTAGAGAAAGAAAAGATTATTTTTGTCAACTACTGCAAGAGCCATCGTGCTTGAATAGTTAGCAGTCGCTAATATAGCAGTCGTTAATAGCAGTCGCCTGCAAATTCAAGAGAGCAAGTTTAAATTCCTGTGATAGGTACCGATTTTCATTTTGGATCTTTAGTGTTTTAGTGTCACAATACAAGCTTCTTGCGGAAATATTGATACGCCTCGCTAGTTTCATTGTTAAATTTCATTATTCATATCGATAGAAGAAAAGTAAAAGTTCTTCTTAATTAATTCTTATAACAATCTACAATTAATCCTTCGAGCCACGTCAAAATCGGTCTAGCCGTTACGGAGATTAACCGATACAAACGAACAGGCGAATAATATAAAATGCTTTAGTTACCAGTACTTTTCATATGCATGGAGCAAAAACTGTTGTTTTGATATTACAATAAGACATTTGCATTTTATTTATTACTATAGATACATATTCATTGGAGGCTTATTTAAACATCTGTTACATATGTGCATTTGTTTTACGAGTAGTTTCAACTTAAAACTCCCTAGGTGAACGGCGAAAGTATTTCTAACGTGTGTCGAGAGATGGCGCTGTGCTTTGTTAGGCGTGTTTTAAAACTCCATCGTCCTCCAGGTCTGTGCAAACAAACTGGCAACTTCAAGGACGAGTGCCTGCACCTAGCCGAGCAGTACTACCCGATAGTTTACCAATACCTGACCAACGACCTGCAGCCGGCCGCCATCTGCGGTATGATCGGCGTCTGCACTAATACCACCGACGTGCCTGTCGCACCACTGGTGTCCAAGGAGATTGTCGTCACCGGGATGAAGAACAAGCTCATTGGCGCCGATGAGGCGAATAGTTATACTACTGAGAAGGTGATGTATATTCTACTATTTCATAAATGTGAAGGTTTGAATGGTCGTCAAACAATTCTATGGCGGTGGCTGAGTTCGTTTGGATTTGAAATGAAATTGTTTTGAATATACCTTGGGAAAATTTCACTCAAATAAAAATTATATTCAACACGAAGGAAGGGAGGAAAAAATATATTAAACTTACCGTTACCACCATTTGAAAAGACTTGTTAAGAAAGGTAGCTTTTATTTACATATAATTGTTTGCAAAAGCTATTCATTGCCATGTTATATAAAATTTTACCTTGTTACCATATAATTAAAGCAACATCTCCTTAACAGATTGAGCACGTTCAAACAGCCGTGAAGACAGAGCAGCCCATCCCTCTACCAATAGAGCGAATGTTCGTGTCGGTCACCAAGCAGAACAAAGTGGCTTGCTCCTTCTGCACCTACTTCTTGCATTACCTGCAAGTCGCACTGAGCGAGGAGAAGACTGAGGTAAGTAACTTAATACACGCACACGCACATACACACACGCACACACACACACACACACACACACACGCACACACACACACACACACACACACGCACACACACACACGCACACACACACACGCACACGCACACACACACACACAAGCATAATATTTACACTTGATATGTAATGCTTATATGTATATTTACCTACATATATCTTCTTTTACGCACTATTTATTATACACCGCACAATCACTTTCAAACATAAACTTTTAAGTTCATCAAGTTTCGAGTTTGAACAAAGATTGCAAGCTCGAATCCCGACTTGAGCAGTGAATTTCTTCGAAACTTAAGTACAGTGATTAGTCACACCACAGCTTTAGTGTAAAGAAAAACATCGATAGGAAATCCACTGGACCAAGGAAAAGGAATGCAAGCAACATTTGAGAATAAATTATTTGCTTTTAATTCCGAGTTGTGCTTAAGTACCGGCGATGGTCTCGTCATCCGCCACGTACGTAAAATATATCTCCGGCGGAAATTGGGTATGTGGGTTTTTCTACACACCTCTATATACCCTTGTGCCGAACTTGTGATAGTCTGAAGTGCTTTAAAATTCTATTGTCAACTGTGTTACTGTGTACAGGAGAAGATCACCGAGACTGTCGACAAGGCTTGTGAGAGGTTGCCGCAGTCAGTCAACGGTGAGTGCAAGGAGTTCGTCACTCAGTATGGACCTGCCGTCATCGCGTTGTTGGTGCAAGAGATTGACCCTTCTACTGTAAGTATTTATTATAAATTGAACCCAAATCGAGCCGTGGTGGCCGAGTGGTTCGAGCAGTTGCCTGCGACGCAAAGGTCGCAAGTTCGAAACTCGACTGTACCAATGAGTTTTTTCTGAACTTAAGTACAGTGATTAGTCACACCACGAGCTTTACGGTGAAGGAAAACATGGAGAGGAAACCTGCATACTTCTGAGAAGAAATTCAAAGGCGTATGTATAGTCGTGCTTGAGTAACGGCGATGGACTCGCCATCTGTCACGTTGGCACCTAATATACCTCTGGCGGAAAGTGGGTGTGTGGGTATTACCTGTATTACCTATACACCTCTGCCTAACCCTTCGGGGACCCTTGTGGGAAGGCGTGAGGAACCCAAATCAAACTCAATATAAGGTCCTATTTTGCGCAAGCCGTGGTGATCTGTGAGTCTTCACTTTCCTATATCATCGACCTACCGCGCTGCTATCCTCAATGGAGGCCATTTTGAACGTTTCTCATCACTTATTATCATACGACCTCGCCATGTACCGAATCCAATATCCACTTCAAGTGCCTACCTGTATAATATTTAATAACAATTTATTATATTTTTTTACTTTAAAATGTATATGATGTTTTAATTTAGTTAAATTGTTGATTCCACATATAAGGTTTCAACCCTTGCTCCCAGCAGGTCCTGTCTGCATTTTGTGCCAAAATTTACCAATTTTTTTTAATTGGCTTACGCGTGAAAACGTAGTCGACACACAAACAGTGACCTTCGGAAATAATATAACAGAAGTATATTATTTCCGAATAATTAAAATAGAAGGAATTCCTTAAAATTGCATTTGCTTTTTTATATGCGCACCTACTTAATTCACGGCGTCTCCTTCACGTAATCACATGTATTTCTGTATCCGCAGATATGCCCGGCTCTCGGCATCTGCCCGCAGTCTGAAGTCCACCTGACATCTACTAGCGCGGAGAAGACCAACTGTCCTCTTTGCTTGTTTGCAGTCGAACAACTCGAGTCTATGCTGAAGAATAATCGCACTGAGGTCAGTAATGTTATGTTTCTATATTAAACTAGCTGTTCCGCCCAGCTTCGCTTGGGTGAAAAATAAGTTCCCGGAGAATCGTACTTCGGGAAACTTGCAATATTTGTGTTGCAGGCTCGAACTACTCGGCAACCACGGCTGTTGTATAATGTATAATAAGTTTTTATTTTTTTTTATTCACAAGAGTGGCAAACAAGAATGCGGCCAACACGATGAAAAACGGTTACCGCAGCCTATTTACGCTTACAATACCGAAGTATCACTTGCGCGTTGCCACTCTGCGTTCGGAGAGTGATACTGTGTTGGCAGCATAATAGGTGTAATCCCTCTGCTGCCAACAAAATATAACAATCCTCCCCCCTCCCCAAGGTGCTCATTACTGCAAAACCTTATTTAACGCGTAGGAACACAACACAAAATGTGTTATTTGGGTACGGACTTCTATAAGTGTACAAGTAATAATGTGTTCCCTTTCCATATACCAGGAAACCATTCGTCACGCACTCGACCAGCTCTGCAACCATCTCTCCAAGGGCCTCCGCGAACAATGCGTAGACTTCGTAGACACGTACACCCAACAACTTGTGGAGACTCTCCTCGCTAATATGGACGCTCAAGAGATCTGTGTCTTCCTCAAGCTGTGCACGGACTCCGTACACGACCCTCTGAAGCTCAGCCATTCCGGTATTGACAAGTATCATGACCAGCCCATGTTGAGAGGCGACAGGAACAACTTTAGAGGAAAGTCTCTGCTGCCTCAACACATGCTCGAGAAGAGTGATGGTGATATTGGTAAGTGATAATAATAAGTACGCCAAGAGTACACGAAACCTGCGAGCATGTATGGAGAGTATGATGAATGTGGATGAAGCGAAAAATGTAATTGTAGATAGAACTGGTGCTCCTCTCTCTCTCTGCCTACCCCATGCTGATATGTATGTTTGTATAATAATTGCATTCAAGCTATTGGGTGTGTTGTAGAGTTTAAGAAGGACTTGGTATGTCGGTTTTGACATATTATAGAAAAGATCATCGAAAAAAGATTGACAAAGCAGATATACACTGCTGAAATGTGTAGAAGAAAAAGAGGCAGGGAAATCGAAACCCAGGGATGAGATTTTCAAGAGTTCTCTTATTGAGCTTGTATGAAGAGAATGATGAATGTGTGTGAAGCGAAAGATATGTAGGTACATAAGTATAGCGAGAGCTAGCTCTCTACTCTCTTTACCCCGTGAATGACGCGCTCACGCGACACGTAGGTACATGCCTTGTACTTATTTATATGAACACAAGTTAATTATTGTTTATTACTATAAAAAAAAATCAGTGTGTATCGTAGTTCCCATATTACAAGCTTTGCTAAGTTATGGACTAGGTCAATTTGTGTGGAATCGTCTCAAGGTAATAATGTATTTTTGCGTTGCAGTAACAAATGAAATCGTGGATAACACAGTGAACGGTCGGCCGGTGCGACCCCAGCCTTCTCAGAAAGCCATCTGCGTGGTTTGCCAGTACGTGCTGAAGGAGATCGATGATGAGATCAAAGACAAACATAATGAGGTACTTAATATAATATAATATATATAGATATATATATATATATATAATGATGTTTCTTATGGTCTTAATTAAATTAAAGGCGTAGCTGCGTTTCTGTAATATATAAGAGTTTTATTTACAAACAATATTTATGACTTAGTACAGCAATTACAATATATAATAAAACGATAATTACCTGTAATATATAAGAGAAACTACATTTAAAGCCTTTAATTACACTGTTTTATAATTAGTTTTATATTATATTATTATATTAGAAACTATTGTGAAAAATCATCTGACATTTGTCATATTTTGACAATGAGAAAAAAAAACAAAGTTTAAGAAAAGATCCTAGCATTGAATAAAGAGGTTTTCTTTACATCTCCCCCTCAGAGAAAACAATTACAACAACTAATGTAATTGTTCAACCATTGGATAAAGTTTTGTAATGTGATAGAGGTTTGATTCCTCTTTCCTGTGTCCAGTATCGACTTCATAGATTGAATTGGAAACCTTTTTAACAATTTTGTATGGTCCAATTCTCAATTCATCCATTTTCTTCCTATTTAGTCTGTTTCCGTTTTCCACATATACTCTGTCACCTACTTCCATTTTATATTCTTCCCTATGCAGGTCGAATATTTTTTTATTATAATTATGAGATTTTATTGTGTTTTCTAGAGCTAATTTTCTATCTTTTTCTAATTCTTCTTTTGTACATCTTGATTTCAATTCAGGTGGCAGAATATTTACATTTTCACCTTCCAAAAGATATTTTGGGGCAAACTTTGTGACTGTGTGTTCTGTTTCATTGTATTTTTCTACACATTTCTGTGCAATGGTGGTCCATGCTATTTTTTTCTTGTTTTCATTAATTTTACATCGTATTTTATTCACTAACGTTTGATTCAGCCTTTCGTTTAGGCCATTTGAAAATGGTGTATCCACCGCAGTGAGTATCATTCTTATATGCTCCTGTTTCAGAAATTCCTTAAATTCTTTGGAATTTATACCCGGGTATTGATCTGTTAATATTATATCAATATTGTAATTTTGTGCCACGTGTTTTATTAATTTAATAAAATCACTGGAGCTTTGACTCTTTGATGTGAGAATGTATGCATATCTTGTAAAATGATCAACTAAAAGATGTAAATATCTTTTAGATGACCGTGATCCTCCAAAGCCTCCAATAGTGTCAATGGATATAATTTCAAAGGGGCGTGTTGCTGGACCTAAATGGGACATCAAGCCGTATTTTGACTTCCTTCTTGATTTGTTTTTTATACAAACTTCACATTCATCACATATCTGTTTAATATTTGCAATAATATTCTTTGCTGTGTAAAAAGGTGTTATTTTATTTGCTACCTGGGTTCTCCCGATATGACAGTAAGTTTCGTGGACATCTTTTATTAAAGTTTTGCTTAGTTCTTCTGATAAAATTATTTTTTTCTTTCTGTTATTCATTTTGTAATAAATTTTCTTTTCAAATATATATTTCCCATGTTGTAGATCGAGATTTGTGCGTTGGTCATCTGTGATATCTTGTAATTTGATTATATTTACTGCTTTCAAAAAATCTTCATTATTCTCATAAGGTTCCAGAACTGGATTTCTGCTTAAGCAGTCTGCTTCTTGGTTTGATTTACCTGGGTTATATTTTATTGTAAAATTGTATTGTGATAAGTAATAGGTTAGATTGCCCAAGTCCTCATCAGTTCTAGACTTGATGTTCATATTCTCTAACGGTTTATGATCTGAGAATACTACAAATTCGTTTCCCATGAGCCAGTACTGCCAATATTTTACAGCTTCTTTTATTGCTAGGCATTCTAAATATATTGCCGTCTTCTTCTTTTGACATTCATTTAATTTTTTTGAAAAGTATGCAACTGGCTTATCTTCCCCGTCTTTATCTTCTTGTTTTAAAATCGCTCCCACTCCTATTATACTAGCATCCGTGTATATTTTAATCGGTAGATCTGGGTCAAATATTTTCAAAATTGGTTTCGAACATAGCAATGTTTTTATTTTATCAAATGATTCCTGACATTCTTGGGACCAGTTGAATTTCACGTCCTTCCGTAATAAATTATGTAATGGGTCCAGGATTATTGCACTATGTGGAACGAATTTATGATGAAAATTAACTTTCCCTAGGAATTGACGTACATTTTTCCTTGTTTCTGGAACTGGGAAATTTTTGACAGCGGTTAAATAGTCTTTCAAAGGTCTGACTGAATTGTTTTCTATTATGTGACCTAAATATTTTGCGTAATTCTTTGCAAAAGAACATTTTGAAAATTTTAGTCTGAAGCCTTCGTTTTGTATCGCTTCGAGTAGTCTTGACAAATGCATCATATGATCTTTGAAAGTCTTTGAGAAAATTAAAATATCGTCTATGAAATTAACTGCAAAACCAGAAAGTTCATATTTTCTTATAATATTGCTCAATATTCTTTGAAAAATTGCCGGAGCAGTCTTTAATCCAAATGGCAAACATGTCCATTGAAAATGGCCTGATTGTGTAACAAATGCAGTTTTGTATCTATCTTCGATTTTCAAAGGTATTGACCAAAATGCTGAATTAATATCAAAAGTTGAAAAATATTTACAGTTAACAGTTTTTACCAGTAAATCCTCAATCAAAGGAAAAGGTTGTGATTGAGGGATCACAATTTTGTTCAATTCTCGGAAATCTATACATAACCTTGTTTTCCTTTCGTCTTCTTTTTTAAATGCCAGAGTTACTGGGGCAGCGAAAGGGCTGTAAGATTCCTCAATCAAATTTTTCTTTAGTAGTTTTGATATTTGGTTTTCTATTTCTTTTCTATCTTCAACTGTGCATCTATATGGCCGCTTGTAACAGTACTTATCCACCATCAGGTCAATATGAGCTTCGTACTCTCGTACAGTACCAATGTCATATTTGTCCTTTGCAAAAACTGATTTGTAGTTTTCTATCAACTTATCAATTTCCGATTGTTGATATAAATCAAGATGGTTTGTAAACATTTCAAATTCATCTGAGTTAATATGCTCATTGAAATTTATTTCATATTGATTTATGTTTTTAGTTTCTAGTTTTAATCTCTCAGAAGATAAAAACAACCTTTTTTTATTGTTGTCACCTAGTACATCAGGAATCTTGACATTGGTAAAATCTGAGGTATCTTTCTTTGAGTACATTCTGCTTTCCACTTTTTCATTTAGGGTTACCTTCGGTCCGGTTGGTAAATTGCATTGTATGATTTTTAATTCTTCTGTCTGAATTAATTTGAAATTCTTAATACAATCCAACCCAATTAGAAAATCATAGTTAAAGTTAATATTATCTACAACAAAAATATCCATACTTCTTTCAATATTAAAGATTTTAATTTTTAGTGTTACCATACCTTTTGTTTTCTTTCCACCATTAATAGTCTTCAAGTTTACCATATTTATAGCATTCATACCTTCTTTTGGCTGTATCTTTAATAATTTTTCATTAATTAATGATACATTTGAGCCTGAATCATAAATTCCAGAAACTTTTAAAGTATCATTGAGTAATAACTTAACTTTTATTAATGGTGGCACTTCTAGTTTTTTGGGTTCTTCTCATTCAGTTCGATTTCCAATTCAGAGTTATTTATAGTTCTAACATTACCTCTTTGATTTTTTTCTTTAAACCAACAGTTTTCCTCAGAATGGTAACGTTTACCTTTTTTTTCATTGAAACAGATTTGGCAATGCTTCATGTCTTCATTTTTTTTTGATGTTGTGTTAGTATATATAATACTCTTTTTATCATATGTATTCCTCCTTACTAGATATTCCAATTTACCTATTTCATTGTAGAGATCTTCTGTTTTTTCTAGGGTTTCTCTATTAATTTTATCAGCCACATTATTTGGTAAACCATATGCTATGAGGTCTATAAGTGTCCCAGTATCAATTGATTTCCTTACTTCTAGTAACAATTTTTCTTTTTTTAAAGCATATTCAAGTAACGATCCTGTTTGGTGTTTAAACGCAAGGGCGTATCTAATAGGAGACCATCCCTTATTTGTAAACGTCTCATAAAAACTCTTTTCCCATTTCTCCCATTCCGATGATACTGAAAGTTTAATTAACATACAGCTGTACCAATTAAGACTGGAATATTCCATAAAGTTTTTTAAGATTTCAATTTTCAATTTGTCTTCATTAATTTCAAAACGTTCACATTCTTTGTTAAAATCTTTCATCCACTGACAAGCATTTGCATTTCTGCCAGTGAATTTCCCAATAACGAAATCCTTTGCAATATTTCCTAAATGTTGAGTTTCTGATGGTTTTTGTTTATTTTCAATTAATTTCTCTAACAATTTTTCCAATGTTTGATTTGAGCTACCAGGTATAGATTCAGCTATTGTTTTTTCCAAAATTTCCTCTAGGTAATAATCATTGTATTGTAAGTTTTGTTCTTCATCTAAGTATATTTTCGAAATGTTTTCTGTCAAGGTTATCCATATTTTCCTTGTTTGATGTCTTTTGATGAGTGATTTTCGTACTTTGGCATAGTTTGAGGTATTTACAATTTCTGGATGTAGATTTGCCGGTTGATATTCGACTGGCATTCCAAAAGTCTGTCCATGCGGTGTAGCTATTGAGGTTATGCATATGATATTTGATTTACCATCATTTGATGGCTTTACAGCAAAATCAAAGCGCAATCTCTCCATGTTTTATGAAATATTAGCAAAAATGTAGTTTTATAATGATGTTTCTTATGGTCTTAATTAAATTAAAGGCGTAGCTGCGTTTCTGTAATATATAAGAGTTTTATTTACAAACAATATTTATGACTTAGTACAGCAATTACAATATATAATAAAACGATAATTACCTGTAATATATAAGAGAAACTACATTTAAAGCCTTTAATTACACTGTTTTATAATTAGTTTTATATTATATTATTATATTAGAAACTATTGTGAAAAATCATCTGACATTTGTCATATTTTGACAATGAGAAAAAAAAACAAAGTTTAAGAAAAGATCCTAGCATTGAATAAAGAGGTTTTCTTTACATATATATATATGGCCGTGGTGGCCGAGTAATACTAAGACTGCAAGCTCGAACTCGGACTGTACCAATGATTTCTCTGTACTCAAGTAGTGATTAGTCACAGCACGTAAGATATATCTCTGCCGGAAAGTAAGTGTTTGGGTACTATCTACAACTTTGCCTACCCCTTCAGCAACCCTTATGGGAAGACGGGAAGAAATAAACAAAAAGGATTTACATGTCACGAAAATCCCCGTTAGGGACTCGGTGTGATGATATGTATGTATGTATGTATGATAAAATAAACTAAATGTTGTTTGTTTTTTTTCCACAGGATGAAATTAAGAAAGTCGTCCACGGCATTTGCAAACGCATGCCTAAGTCAGTGCGAGGTGAGTGTGACCAGTTCGTGGAGAAATACGCTGACCTCGTCATCAGTCTGCTGGCCCAGGAGTTGGACCCCTCTGAAGTGTGTGAGGAGCTCAAACTGTGCGACGCTACCACCGTCAAAGTTGTTAAAGGTGAGTGACGTGTGACGTGAAGAGCTTAGATGGCCGAGTGGTTCGAGTAGTCATCTGTCACGCGAAGGTTGCAAGATTTGCAGTTTTCTTCCTTATAGTGAATTATCACACCACCATGTTAACGTCTATATGTTTTCCTTTGCGAAAAAATTCAAAGGTGTTTAGGCTTCAAATACGGATTCGCCAGTTGTGTTGACACTTAAATATATCTCAGGTCAAATGAGGGTGTTGGTGCATCGCTTGGAAGGCATTAATATGTGTATTTATTGTTTGAAGCACTATTAAGAATTATTTTAAACTTAGTAATTCGGATATATCTTATACCTTATCTCTGGAACCACCAGTTTGCTTTTGATTGCTGCGTAACGCTTCTACTTTAAGCTGTTAGTAAGTTAATCTAATATTGCTACAGACCCCATGCTCGAAACAGCTCGAGCTCACAGTACTATATATTTGTCTACCTATATATTTACCCTGTGAGATTCTAGATCGACTTTTCATTATTTATTATCTTATATACGTCACGGCGTCATATCATCACGCCGTGCCCCTTACAGCATTATTCTTACTGCCCTAGGCAGTGAAGAATAGAGCGCCAGTTTTCTCTGAGCGTCCGATCGATTTGTTATAGGTAGTTGAAACGTGGTCTTCCCTGCCTCTTCTTGCATACACTTTCGCATTTCTTATTCAAACCTATATATAATACAATAACTTTCGCTGGATCCATTACGTGTGTAATTATTGTTATTGACGTGTCCAGAGGAGATCCTGGACTGCGCGGTGTGCGAGACAGTGGTGATGGCCGTGAAGAAGGTGATCACCAACGAGCGCGTGGACCACAACATCGTTCATATCATCGAGAAGTCCTGCGGCATGCTTCCCGCCAAGTACTCCAATAGGGTGAGTAACATTTATTTACACAATTTGGCATTTTAAGAGAAGATTTAATATACTTTAGACGAGTAATGCATGACGAAATACTATCTCCACTTAACAGAAGACCCCGGCCAAAGGCTAGTGTTGTGTTCCATTGGCTGGAGACCACTGAAAGGTTTCCAGAACTCCAAAAAGTATTAGCTGTACTTGTGGAAGCAAAACTGTTCGCCTCTGTGCCACAGAATTTCACTATATATTAATTAAAAATGAGTTCCTACAAGTAATACTGGTGGTGTTGCCAAAACGTATTACTAATTGGGTAGTGTACAAAAAGAATGTCGCCATTAACTTCGATGAATGTAATACTATACAGAAGCATATAATTAAGTGTAATTTCCATAGGTGTTTTTATACTCACAAGGAGGCCTCAACAACTATTATTGTTAAAAGTTATTACTGATACCAATACTTGCTAACACACCTCTGCTTACCCCTTCGGGGACTTTTGTGGGATAGCCTGATGATTAACTACCGTTGAGTGTATAACTACGTGTAATTTTAAGCGCTACCTTCAGGTCTCAATAACTATTATTGTGACATACATACTATTACATAAAGTGTTATTTATGAAGTTAAAGTGTTAATTCTCAAATGCCAGTGTCACACAATGATGGACATCTACGGCGACAGCGTGATCCACCTGATCGAGCAGTGGGGCGTGAAGGGCGTGTGCCAGAAGATTGGCCTCTGCAGCGGCTCTCGCGCTTCCTACGTGCGCATGTACAGGGATCGCAGGAACTAGTTCTCTATGTGAGTCTTGGCCATACACTTTTTCATATTTGCCAAGTGTCTATGTTTAGGGAGTGGACCGGAATAGGCAGTGCAGAGCAATTATTCCGAATGGCTTATGGCAGGGAGAGGTTTTCAGTGCTAACTCTTTCAGAGTGCCAGTGGAGTGTCTACGTCTTTCCGCTATTGTGGGAAGACACTAGGCTCTCTAGGCTATATAGACTTTTTTCATAGTTATGTATCTTTAGAGGTTCCCACTCTTTAGACAGATGTGTCATAACATCCGCGTTTAGCCAGAGATGTTTTAGGTGCCAGCGTGACAGGTGACCATCGCTGTTTCTCAATCATGTATATACATTGTGCGTCTTAGATTTATTTTTCTCAAACGTATATAAAAATATAGAGAGGACTGGCGCTCTACTCTGTCTGCCTACCCTGTGTAGGCAGGTGATGATATGTATGTATGATAAAGAACTGTAGATTTGCATTTTTTTTATTTATATATTAGCATAGTGTTTCATGAAATTGTACGATCTCTGTGCACAGATAATATGATACGTATATTTTGTTTCAGATGCTGTACTCCTTCCAAAGTAATCTCCTTATTTTTAATTTACTTAAGCCACTTTTTGTCTACATATTAAGTTGTAAGTTTGATTTTCTTTATTATAATATTGTGACTGTTCACGGTTGTATAAAATGAACCGCATCGAAATTATTGTTTTTTCAACCGCAGGTACCTTTTGGAATATACACACTATTATATAACTCAATTTCACAATACATCCTTATTGTATAATATGCTTTTGTAATGTTTAATTGATAGATAAAAATCATTTTAGGTTAAATATCACATTTGAAACTAATATTTCAAGTGTATCGTTTCACTGTACTCACAGTTAATATCATATAACTATTCGCAAAGTATATAGTAGTACCACGCTAGCCTGTGATACCTCATTTGTAAACTGTTTCTATTAATAAAGTTGGGAAAAAATATATATTCGTTTTTTTTCTGTATTCATTCGTGACAGTGGCACAGTCTACTACATAGTCTACATCCGTACGACGAATGGGAAACCACTCGCACGTTGCGCCGACGACATCATCATTTCCCCTCTAGGCAAAATCCTTGCTGATATGTTTATCGGATGTATACAATTTTTTAATTATTAAGAGAGGTAGGGCATAACTGGCCACCTTATAGACGTCCGTAGCCAAATAACTCAATTTATTGTGTTGTGTTCCTACGTGGTGAATAAGGTTTCCAGTAGGTAATGAGCTCCTTGGTGAGGGGGGAGGATTGTTACAATGTGTTGGACGCAGAGGGATTAAACCTTATGCTGCCAACACACTATAATACTCCGAACACAGAGTGGCAACACGCAAGTGATACTTCGGTATCGTGAGCGTAAATAGCCTACGGTAACCGTTTCCCATCAGGTGGGCCGTATGCTTGTTTGCCACTTTTGTTGAATAAAAAAAAAAAAA
>JACCPG010000804.1:5165-64361 GCA_016069955.1 Drepana arcuata | reverse complement strand
TTTTGCTTCGTCCACATTCATCAGTCTTCATACATGCTCGTCGGTTTCGAGTACTCTTGACGTTCCCGTCCTTGAGCGTCCGATCAATTTGATCTAGGTAGTTGAACGTGGTCTTCCTCTGCCTCTTACCGAGCCTACGTTGTTCCCCCATACGTGGGTACTATTGCTGTAACGAAAACATATTGTTATTGTATATGCTTAATGATCTGAAAAGAGTAACTTCTCCATGGAAGCGACCAACCCGAACCGTGCTTCTTTTTCGAACTTGCAATCTTGGGGTAACAGGTAATAAATAAAACTCCGAAATCAACCAAACATCTTTTTAATAACATTGCAATATTCTTTATTCATCTTATCCAAAATAGGTTTTAGACTGTTTGCCTTCTGTTGTGCACTGACATCGGAGGGGTCTAACTTTAAGGCTTCTTGTATATCTTCCCAGGCCTTCTCATACATGCGTAGACCTGTGTATGCCACACAGCGTCTGTAATAAGCTTTTACGTTACTGGGGCTGTACTTCAGGGCTCGGTCGCAAAGTTCTTTAGCCGCCTCAAACTGGTCATACTGCAGTTGGCAGTGTGCTAGGTTGTTCAAGAGTTTTACCTGAAATAAAGTTGTATATTAGAAGAAATGATCGCAGCTGGTGTGAACGTGAGTGTGATTGTAAAGATGAAGAAAAGAATATATTTTTTTTAAACAACAAAAGTGGCAAACAAGCTATGGCCCACCTGATAAGAAATGGTTACCATCGCCTATTTACGCTCACAGTACCAAAGAACCACAAGCGTGTTGCCCCTCTGTGTTCAGAGAGTTCTACTGTGTTGGCAGCATAGTGAGACTAATGCCTCTGCTGCCAACACAATATAACAATCCTCCCCCCTCCCTGAAGATATAAGTGAGGGACGGTATATACAAATCAAATTTAATTGAAATAAAATATCATATATGTGCTGTTATGTATTTTGTGGGTACTTATTTAATCTTATTGACACATAAGATTAGTAAAAGTACAAGTGGGTAGTTTGTAAGCATATTGTGGATATTTCAGTCCGTGGTTTGCTACCTAGCACAATACATGGACTTACTAATATTGTTGTTTTATTGGACATAACATGTGCCTTCATGGTTTTCCACAAGGGTCTACTCAGGAGCAGGCAGAGTTATGATATAACACCACCTTTTGGCCATATAATATTTCAATAATTAACAAAATAACTGCCTATATCGCCCAAATGTAATTGAGGGTGGATATTATATACCTTCAAATCTATAATTTCCTTTCGTTGCTCCTCTTCAATGACCTTGGGGTCCATAGGTTCCATAGCAATGAGCATTTTAAGCGCCTTATTGAACCTCCTGAATGCATCGGTTATTCTCTTCTCTTTGACTAAGTCTATGCCTCTTTCCTGTAAATAATGTTGATAAATTGTGTCTTATTATAAATACAGTGGACCCAGATCATCCGATAAATGTTTTGCAGGTCACTATCAAATAGAATTTTGCAGTACATTTTAGACCCGCGAGTTACATCCTTTTCACTCATGCAGCAGTGATTATTTGCAAAATATATTATACTAGTGGCCCGTCCCGGCTTCGTATGGGTGGATAATTATTTTTTAAACATTTTGGCATCATCATTTATTTTTCTTTTGTAATCAAAATAGCCGATATTAATTAGTGAAATTGTAGCATTTGGTCCAGTTTTTGAGCCAATTCCTTACAAACATACTTACATACAAATCTTTCCCCTTTATAATATTAGTATAGGTGTACAGTAATAGGCATGTTGAATTACAGAGGACAACAGATTACCAGGACTCTACTGTATAAGTAGCAGTTCAAAAACTCACTTTGTGATGTAATGCCGCTTCATACAATCTCATTGAACCCCAGTCGCAGATCAACTGTTCCTCTGTAACCTCATGCAGGTCTATCTTGCATTTTATCTCTTTAACCAACGTCCCTGTTCCATCTCTGTATACTAAGCTGACTTCACTGGCCTCCCCGCAACACATCTGTTGCAGAATCAACTCAATGTCCTTATCAATGAAAGAATCACAGTCACCAATCAGAATATTTCCATCGAAAGAGTCGCTTAACACGCGGCTCTCTGCTTCTATAGGACAGCTCCCCGCATCATTCCTGCACGAGACATCACTCAATGTGATTCTACATCGCGAATCTTCGTAAGGCACCAAGTTGTAGTCGCCTGGTTTTATGATTTTCTTTCTTAGCTCCCGGTCTGGTCGTGAGTTAACGATAACTTCTTCATGCATTCTTAATTTGAAATATAACTTGAAATTTGAATAGGCGATGATTATAGGCACAATTCTCGAAAGCAAAGCCTTGTAGTGTTAGTAGCTAGCATTAGTTGATAATATTATGATTACAAACTAACTTGATTTTTGCGTGATGTGGAAACTAGTCTTTCGGTCATTAGAAATTTTGAATTGTAGGTTATTATTTATATTATGGCGCTATGGCGCTCATTAGGGGAGACCTATGCCCAGCCGTGGACTAGAGTGGGCTGATGATGATGATGATGATGATTTTATATTATTATCATAAAAAAAGTATAGAAATGCAAGAAAGAAATGTAAAATTAATGGTTTTTAATACCTATAGGGTCTAAAAAAAGTATTTGATAAAAGAATATTCGCTATTATTTCTTTTTTTTTATTATTTATCGAGGAGAATGGCATTTAACAGCTGACTGAATGTTAAAACTTACTTGTCAACGTCAGTCAAGTAGGAATCGAGATTTTTTTGAAAACGAATGTTTTTTTGTTTATGTTTACAAATATACTGATATGTTTATTTTATTATTAATCGAAAGATACTAAGTTACTTGCAGAATAGAAAAGAGGAGTCCCATGACTATAAAATCAAAGTTCAGGAAGAATACATATTTACGCCGCTGTACTTAAACAAAATTTCTGAATTAACAGGTGAATAATTTCATATACTTTCAATATAGATCATAATTAATTGTCCTTGCATAATTGCTCGTTAACTTTGTTAGTTCGTTCGGGGACCCCTGTGGGAGGCGTGGGGATATATTATAATTATATAACTGTTTTATAATATTTGGCATTGCGGAAAGGTTAAATACTTATCATATAACCTCGATCATACAATATACGACATATTTATACGTTATTCCGTTCTTATACGAGTTCTTATGAAGTAAAATAAATTAACGGGGTGATAACTATCCTACAAAACTGGCATTTCTTTGTAATTATATCAATAAACAATAAAAACATATTTAAACTAAGAAGCTTAACCGTTTTAGCTGAGACGGATGGCCAGTTCAAAAACACATAAATAAAAAAAAACTATGTGTGCCCTGTGGTTTCCATGCTTAAATATTATCCCCTCTTTTGCATGGTACTATGATGATATACAACCTATACCTTTCCTCAACAAACAAGTTTCAAATGCAAAAATATTTTTCATCTTTTGTATTGTATCTTCTTCGGGGTTGGCAGACCTACTTTTCCTTACATATTTATTTTTTGCTAATGTGACTGATAAAGTGTCCAATGTGTTACTCAAGCATGACTATACAACCATCATTGAATTTCTTCTAAGTTTATGCTAGTTTTCCTTTTATGTTTTCCTTCACTGTAAAGATTGTGGTGCAACTAATCACTGTAATGTATTGTTCTTAAGTTTAGAAAAACTCATTGGTACAGTTGGGCTTTGAATATGCCATCTTTGTATTACAGGCAACTACTTGAACCACTCTGCTGTAGGTCTTAGTAGTTAATCTGCCTAGTAAAAATAATATAATATAATAATATATCCTCACGCCTTCCCACAAGGGTCCCCGAAGGGGTAGGCAGAGGTGTATAGGTAATACCCACACACCCACTTTCCGCCAGAGGTATATTAGGTGCCAACGTGACAGATGGCGAGTCCATCGCGGTTACTCAAGCACGACTATACATATGCCTTTGAATTTCTTCTCAGACGTATGCAGGTTTCCTCTCGATGTTTTCCTTCACCGTAAAGCTCGTGGTGTGACTAGTAGTTCCTGTTATATGCACTTTAAGGAAACAAATTCTGACAATTTATTATACTAATATACCTAATAAATCTACCTCTATGCTTAATGAAAAAAAACATTTCATCCAATTTCGTTCAGTGGTTTTTGGGTGGAACGACAAATGTTCTCACAAACAATTGCATTAATGATGAAACTCCCACAGATATAATGACCCTGCTGCTGAAGAGTGTGTGGCGTAATGTTCTGCGCGGTAGTTCCCTCAGCCGCTCCTCAGTCAAGTCCCAGAGCATGTCATCATGCGGTAACTATACTTTTATATATCTGCATATTTATTCTTCAATTTGAAAGTGAAAGTGTAGGTAAAAGTCCTTTTTTTAAATAGCTGCATATTTATTCTTCATCGTCCCCATTGTCCCTTCAGGCAAGTGTAGGTAAAGGTCCTTTAAACCGAGGGTATCCAAAGTGTAATACAAACATTTATTTTGAGGTAAACTAACAATTAGAAGGCAAATCTGCATAGAGAACTTCATCCAGATTAGAGGTTTCATTGCTGTGTTTTTTTTTAATAAAGCTTGTGGTGACACAAAACACTTTATTTTAAGATTTTCTTTTGAGGTTTTCCCTGGAGAATACAGCTTGGAGTTCTTCAAGAAGGGTGTGAAAAGATTCATGCAGGGTCAGCAACCCGCGAGTGGTACCCCTGGTGTAGCAAGCGTCCAAAGACGGCGGTAACAGCTTACCATCAGGCGGACCGCATGCTTGTTTGCCAACCATTTGGTATAAAAAAAAAAAGATTACCTATAAATGCTGGGCTTAGTGTACCTATACCTGAGATATCACTCGCACGTTATCGACCTAATGCTGTGCTAGTAGTATAAGTAATTCAGTAGTTTTCCTAATCCTTACTGCATATAGTATCCATAACATCGATTCTATACGCATCACAGCAGGCCAATCCAATTCTGAACTGGATTTCCCCTTGTGTGCAACCAGTGGCGTAGCTAGGTAAACAAAGGCCCTGGGGCAAAAAATTAACTAGGGCCCCACCTACATACATACATAAATATCATCACGCCAAGTCCCTAACGGGGTAGGCAGAGAGTATAGAGCGCCAGTTCTCTCTAGACTTACATACCTCTTTCGCTTCGTCCACATTCATCAGTCTCTTCATACATGCTCGTCGGTTTCGAGTACTCTTAACGTTCCCGTCCTTCAGAGTGTGATCTATTTGATCCAGGTAGTTGGAACGGGCCCCAACTAAACTATTTAAAATCCTTTCTTATGTATTCGACATGGGTACTCCAGATTTGTCGTAATCCAGATTCGTCCGAGGGGCTCCCTGAGCTTGGGGCACTGCCCTGTCCAGCCTACGCCTCTGTGTCCAACCTCTTTTTTAATTGCCCTTCCTCGTCCTAGTATCTGAAGTCAGTCGCACGAAGCCACCAGATATGGTGATGACAGGGCTCAAGGCAGCGCCGAGCGCGGCTGATGTGCTCGCCTTGGTGCAGACACACCTCCCCATGATGACGCACAAGCACATGCTGCAGGCCCTTCGTAGTCTATTCGAGCTGCAGAAAACTGGCCAGTAAGTATTCTTGCACAACCAATGCACGTCTTTTGACGACGACTTTTGGTGTAATAGCCACAGCACTTGGTTTTGAAGCTTGAAGTGACGGATTCAATTCTCGCTGGGATCGGATCTGTGTAATAAACACGAATATTCGTACCTTAGTCCAATCTATGTGGAGTTCTGGGAAGTATACTCAACGCAAATACACTACCCGTTTGTACGGAAATGCAACATGCACTAAAAGTATTTCACTACCTCCTACTTAAGGTATTCCGTCAAGTCCACCTCCATTCGAGCGCCGCCAAATTTAAGTTGCCAATGTACTTTCTCCAATTGCAGGCAGAATGCAGAGGAGCTGATAAAAAATCCGGGCTTCGGCGTTCTTTGTCAGAACTTCAAGAAGCACGCTCGCGCGCTCGAAGTGAACGAAGCCATCGAAGCCGTCAAAGTCCTCAACTTCCTCAACGTGCCAGTGGAATCGCTCATCGTACAAACGATGCTCCAGATGATAAGATGCAACATTAACATGATAAGCTTAAGACAAATCATGTTTCTTGATTTTCTTCTAACCAGGTTCGACACCAAGAACCATTTGGTGGATGCCTTGAAACTCGCTCTGCCCTTAGCATTCCAGATCCACCTTCCGTTGGAGCTGGATAGGCAGGACTTGGTGTTGCTTAAAGACATGCTGGCATACAGCTGCTCCCACGACCTACCTGACCGTTGCATCAATAACGTGGTGACAGGCCTGTTGCTCCATGACCAGGCTATCAACGCTCAGATAGCGAAGGCGATCATATGGTCGCTCTGTCAAGTGAACTGCACCGAGGAGGTGTATCCGACCAGGGTGCAGTTGCTGCACATATGCTACGACATCCTGGCGCAATCACTAGACCAATTGACGTATGACGAGGTGTTGAAAACTTCTGCTATAATTAAGGTGTGTTGTCCTAAAATTGCACTGTTTTTTGTTTCTGTCTGTGGACCAAAATGCCTCCAGGTAAAGAATTTGAACAACTAACAATCCATACCAGTGAATCGACAAAAGTGGTATGGAACGTGCAGATGTCTCAACGGTGGAAATAATTAAAAAGTAAATAATATCCTCACGCCTTCCCACAAGGGTCCCCGAAGGGGTAGGCAGAGGTGTATAGGTAATACCCACACACCCACTTTCCACCAGAGGTATATTAGGTGCCAACGTGACAGATGGCGAGTCCATCGCCGTTACTCAAGCACGACTATACATACGCCTTTGAATTTCTTCTCAGACGTATGCAGGTTTCCTCTCGATGTTTTCCTTCACCGTAAAGCACGTGGTGTGACTAATCACCGTACTTAAGTTCAGAAAAACTCATTGGTACAGTCGGGATTCGAACTTGCGACCTTTGCGTCGCAGGCAACTGCTCGAACCACTCGGCCACCACAGCTTAATTAAAAAGTATATTCATATTTAGCTTTAAAAATGTATGTTCAGGGTCGCATATTGGAGAAGCATCCGGAGTTCTACCACGAGCAGCTGATGGACGCGACCGCCGAGTACGTGATCAATAATGACGTTGGCTTCGAGCGGGCGCTGCTCGTCGCCAGGGTGCTGTCAAGGATTGTGAGCTGCCACTTTGACTTTAAACCTTATCTCATAATTATGGATAATTGCAAGCTGGGAAACAGCTGTCTTCTTCAACTTGTCGGGTGTTGTGAATATATCCTCATGTATAACAAAACGCTCCTATCATAACAACATTATTATAGGAAGTAATGCTCACTTCGAAACATGGTTTTATGTCTTTTTTCATAACTGCAAATTAAAATAAAAAATTGAAAAATTACATTCCAAATTGACAGCTATGTTACATTACATTATGCAAGTCTAGAGAAAACTGGCGCTCTATTCTCCCTGCCTACCCCGTTACGGGCTCTGCGTGATATGTATGTACGTTTCATTACATCGTCATGGGTATATATTCGCAACACCCTACAACCCCTGTCCCCCCCACCTGCGCAGGCGCACACGCACCTGCCGCTGGTGGAGCACCTCTGCCAGCTGGCGGCCTCGAGCCCCGACACGCTGGCCGTCGCGCGCACCAACATACTCTTCGGCTTCGTCAACTGCCTCGCCAACAACAACTACACGCCACCCAAGGTACGCCGCTACGGCCTTGTAATAAACGCTTATCGCTGCCATCTTGCTTGTTTTCTTGTACCCTCTTTGTGGAACCAGAACCCACGCTCTGATCAACATGACTCACAACGTGCTGCTTAGTAAGCAGCTGGAGTTACGACGGGAATAATCTTAGTTCGCCAACTGGCCTAGTACCTTGTACTAGGCTAGTTTGCGAACTTGAAGCGAAAGAGGTATGTAAGTCTAGAGAGAACTGGCACTCTACTCTCTCTGCTCACCGGTGTGATATGTATGTACATCCTACCAGGACCAATGGGCAGAGTTGCGCAGACAGATATCCCAGAACCCCGTCCTGGACGTGAAGAGTGCAACACTGCCGTGGACCAAGTTCTGCCTGGAGCTCGCCTCGCTGGGGCATTACGAGGACAAGCTACTGGCCAGGGTATTCTCTGAGGTAATCGATGAACTGGGGACACACATTATACCTTAATAATATTCAAATTGTCTTTCGACACAAAAACTTCTTAAAATTGATTTGTTTGACATTTGGCACAGATATATTATATCAGCTGGATTAACACATAGGATATATTTTAAAATTAGAAAAAAAAGCTAAAAAAAAATTAAAAAAAAAGCTACCAATGAAATCAATTTTTACGTGGGTAACACCACGGGTAGTAGACAAAATAGCTATTAATTTAGAAAATCATTCGACTGCTCACTTATGATATTTCAAATCAATCAATCACTAACAAATCATAAAACATGCCCAACATGACCAACCTAGCAATAATTTTAATCGCTTCCTTGGTGTACACTAGGAGTTCCTGTCTCAGTACCTGTCCCGCGCGAACAACTCGCTGGACTGCCTGCAGCTGCTGACGCTGCACGAGGCGGCGCGCACCCTCCACGGCTGGCCGCCCGCCCCGGCGCCGGGCGCGCCGCCCGCCCTAGCGCCCGCCCTGGCGCCCGCCCTAGACGCGCAGGCCCGCGCCGCCGTGCCCACGCACCCCGCCAGCGCCGTACTGCAGGAGCACCTGGCCGCCGGCCTCGGCAGCAAGGACTACGTGCTCAGGAACATCGAGCTGCCCAGTGGCTTTGTTGCTGGTGAGTTCTCGGCTCAACATCTTTGAACCCACCTAAACAGAGGGGCTGTTTTGCGCCAGGGATTTTGTGTAATAACTAGCTGTCACGCCCAGCTTCGCTCGGGTAAAAAAAATAAAAAAATGTTAGGGTTGATAAGGGTTGTCCACCCTTATCGATTAGGGGTATGAACCTACCTATTGAATACCTACTGAATATGCATATAAAATGTTATAAAAATCGGTCAAGCCGTTTCGGAGGAGTATGGTGACTTCCGTTGTGATACGAGAGTTTTATATATAAGATAAGCTCAAGGCAGCAAAGAAATTCTCTCAACACAGATTTATGCCTATTAATTATCTGTGGATAAAAAAAGGTTTTTTTAATTATATTATTGAAAAAAATCTTACACGGACGAATTGGATTTCGAATAATCGGTCTACCGGTGCGAAGCTAGGACGAGTTGCGTAAAATATTATCTAAATGCCAATTTCAGACTTGCTGATGTGCCTAAAGGGAGGGTACCCACTAGCCTTGCCGCGCATTGACAGCGACTCTAAAACTCCAATAGATAAACTCAACATACCGACTGGATCCGTTACGTGAGTAAGCGACCTACCCACTACCCTACCCTATATTAACTACCCTTCAGGATACGATTACATACACACACAAACACATGACAACGATGGACTCGCCATCTGTCACTTTGGTACCTATTTATGTAAATCTCCGACAAAAAGTTGGTGTGTAACTACATACCTCTTGAGAAGCCTTTGCGAGAAGTCGTATATTACCTTGTATATGATTTTGTTTTGTTTTTTGTAGAGTATGCATTATCACCTTCAAACAAGGTTGCTATTCAATGAATAGCAATCGTCTTAGAGGGACGTTCAGACTGATCCTGGACATATTGGAGAAGCAGGGCTATGCGGCTGTGGCTATTAACCTGAGCGAGTGGCTAGCACTGCCGGCGCACGAGAGGACGCCCTACGCCGTGCGGGAGGTGGGCTACAAGTGCGGGGAGATGGGCGTCAGGCTGTGGGCTACCTGAGGCCCACAGCTGGGCCGATGTGATCTCATGGACTAAATTCCTCGTGTGTTGATTAAGATTCCTGTTTAGGATGTTGTTAGGATATTATTAAATAAATTGTTATTTTATATTAAAGAGCTTGATTCATAGTAGAAAGATTTTCCTATTCCCTCCTCATTCGATGTTCGGTTAAAGGTAATAGAGAGCTTTAAATTTACAAATTTTAGCTTTATTAGATGAGTAATTGAAGCAGAAACAAGATTAAGAATTGATGATAATTAAAAAAAACAAAATTATGTACCTATTTATTGCCATGTACCATCTGCACGTTTATCATTTTAAAATAGCTATAATTCGTAAGTCAAACTGAAGCTTTGAACGTCAAACTGTCAACCGAAAAACAAACGTCAAACTGAACTGACGTATTAAATAATGTCATAAGAATAGCCGCCGTTTTTGAAAACTTGACCCTAGTCCCTATGATACCTAATCTTATTGCTTTTTAAATGCTTCCACTATTAGCGTTGGTATCTTTACAACATATTGTATAACAATAATAATCCTTCGAAACACAAAAACGCAGTGTTTTGCATATAAATCATTTATCGGTATTGCGATGCAGTCGTGTGTTAAGTTGCATTTGTGGTTGTTATTTGGTGTAGTGATGGTTTGTGAAGGTAAATACGGGTTTGTGACATGGTCGGGGCGCGTGGCGAAGGTTACTGTTACTGAATTCTTCGCCGACATCCCTGACGTCCACATCGCACGAGCCTCATACAGGAACGATATCAACAAAACAGGGTAAGATTAGTTTTAACAGGAAAACCACAGGATTGCAAGTAGCTTAAATGGAGTGATTTCGGTTTCAATCCCCTCTCGTGGTGGATTTTTTATCCATTAGTTATGAAATTTGTAAGTACCTCGAGCTTTACGGTGAAGGAAAACATCGAGAGGAAACCTGCATACGTCTGAGAAGAAATTCAAAGGCGTATGTATAGTCGTGCTTGAGTAACGGCGATGGACTCGCCATCTGTCACGTTGGCACCTAATATACCTCTGGCGGAAAGTGGGTGTGTGGGGGTATTACCTATACACCTCTGCCTACCCCTTCGGGGACCCTTGTGGGAAGGCGTGAGGATATATTATTATTTATATCTATGAATTCCTACAAAATTTATAGCAAAGCTGTTAATATTAGTAAATATTTATATTATATTATGTAGTTTCTATACATACATATGTATATGAGCCGTGGTGGCTGAGTGGTTCGACTGCAATGCAATGATTGCAAGTTCGAACACCGACTGAGATTTTTTTGACCCATGTACCTACAGTGATTAATCGCACCACAAGCCTTAAGGCGGAGGCAACATCGTGAGGAAACCTACATACGTTTGGGAAGAAATTTAAGTTTGTATGTATAATCATCCTTCATAGACTGCGAAAGGCTCGCCGTCACATTGCAGCTCAAATATATCTTCGGCGAAAAGTGGGTGTGGGACTACACACCTAGCACCTGGGTAGGTACTGCAAGCTCTTGGGGACGATTCTATGGGAACGCGTTTTTTAAAATATATTTTTTGTGCCAACGTGACAGATGGCGAGTCCATCGCCGTTACTCAAGCACTCCTAGTACGCGAGAGGCGTTCCCTAGTGAGTTCCTTACACTACCAGCAGGGTCACGCGTGAACGTTAGGTAGCCCTGGTGTTGCAAGTGTCCATAGGCGGCGGTTACCGCTTACCATTAGCGCGCTTGTTTGCCGCCTTAGTGGTTTGGTATTTGAATGTTATCTCCTTAGCTGGGCGTTTCTGGAGCTCCACACGTCTCCAGATGCCAGCGATGAGAAGCAGGCGTACGCGGCCGGGTACCTTGAGGGGTTCCTCACTCAGGAACTCATCTGGATGCATTGGCAGAATATGCTTAAAGGGTAGCAATACTTTGAAACACATCTCTTGTATAAGCTAATCCTTTCAAATTCTTCACTTCTTCCCACAAAAGTCTCGAAGGGGAAGTGGGTACCTACAGTACTACCCAGTAGTAGTACTGTAGGTACCCAAACACCCACTTTTTGCCGGAGATTTTAGGTGCCAACGTGACAGATGGCGAGTTCATCGCTGGTACTCAAGCACGACAATACATACATACGTCTTTGATTTTTCTCATATCTATGCAGAAATTAGCGATGGACTCGACATCTGTCACGTTGGCATCCTACTCATGTTATAAATACGACTGTTTGTATGTATTGATGTTTGTTATTCAATCACGCCAGAACCAGAAGATATTATTTGCTGTATTAACACATAGGATATGTTTTCTTCCGAAAATAAATCTAGATAATATAACAATAATATATCCTCACGCCTTCCTACAAGGTTCCCCGAAGGGGTAGGCAGAGGTGTTTAGGTAATACCCACACACCCACTTTCCACCAGAGGTATATTAGGTGCCAACGTGACAGATGGCGAGTCCATCGCCGTTACTCAAGCACGACTATACATACGCCTTTGAATTTCTTCTCAGACGTATGCAGGTTTCCTCTCGATGTTTTCCTTCACCGTAAAGCTCGTGGTGTGACTAATCACTGTACTTAAGTTCAGAGTGTACTTAAGTAAGCCTAAAATATATCTCAGATGAAAGGACCATGTTGTGTTACACTACCCGCCACTGAGTGCCAACCTCTTAGGGGACTCGTCTGGTATGGCGTGAAGATATACATTTTTAATTTCACCATAACCAATATGGTGTGTCTCCCATCCAGTTACTGCTACAATAAGACTGACGTGTGCGGCCTTATTGAGGAGTTCATCAATCGCAACGAAGAGTACATCGCTACCATGGTGCGCCTCCACCCCTTCGACCCTTACTGGTATCAGGTGATGCTGTCTCACAGTTACCCCAAGATGGTAGACAGTAGAATGTGTTTAGTCTAGTAATGCTTTAGGATTTATATGTACGCATCTACACGCCTTCCTAAAAGGTCGTATACAGAAGTATACATACTTTATATTTGTTGTCCTTAAATAAATAAATAAATAAACACCTGGGACAAATCCACACAAATTGACCTAATCCCAAATTAAGCAGAGCTTGTGTTATGGCAACTAGACAACAGTATATGTACTTATATAGATAGATATATACTTAAATACATAGCACATCCAATACTAAGGTACAAATACTCGTGTTCATTACACAAATATCTGCCCTCAGCGGGATTCGAACCCGCGACCCCAAGCTTCGCAGTCAGGAGCTCTAACCACTAGACCTTAGTCAAGCTGTGTACGCATAATTTGGATTGTTATCAAGTTCCTACGTATCTTATTATTTATGTAATTTCCGACTGATCTCAATCTGTTTGCATAACATAAATAAATAAAGTGTAACTTGACATCTGTCACGTTGACATCTAACAATATCTCCATATTGTTAGATGTCAACGTGACAGATGTCAAGTTTGTCAACGTCTTTTAAGCAAACTCATATGCAAACATCTACATGATTGCTTGATTAGCTAAGAAAGTAGAAAGAGAGGTAGAGCATAACGGGTTCCCGTTCGAATTTGGAGCTGCCCGACTGGGGCGGGACCTCCACCTTATAGAAGTCCGTAGCCAAATAACACAATTTATTGTGCTGTGTTCCTACGCGGTGAATAAGGTTTCCAGTAATGAGCTCCTTGGGGAGAAGGAGGATTGTTATATTGTGTTGACAGCAGAGGAATTAAACCCATTATGCTGCCAACACACTGTAACCTCCGAACACAGAGTGGCAACGCGCAAGTGATAGTGATACTTCGGTATCGTGAGCGTAAATAGGCTACGGTAACCGTTTCCCATCAGGTGGGCCGTATGCTTGTTTGCCACTCTTGTTGTATAAAAAAAAAAATATAAAGTGGAATAATTATGTATGTATGTAAGTCTATGGAGAACTGGCGTGCTACTCGTCTCGGCCGATACGGGTAGGCAGAGAGAGAGTATGCGTGTGTGCGCGGCGTGATTATAAGTATGTATGTAAATAAGTGTGAGTGTAGCGAACGAGGTTTCTAAGCCTACAGAGAACTGGCGCTCTGTCTCTGCCTGTCCCGTAAAGAACTCAGCGGGAAAACATTGTGTATGCAAATAATAATGCGAATGATGCGATAGGTCTGCTAGTCCAAAAAAGGCTGGTGCTCTGCTCTCTCTGCTACCCCGTAAGGGACACGATGTATGTTTGATGGAATATAGAAAATCAACAAAAGTGTTTGTGTATGGTGAACGCTTGTCTCCAGATGAAGCTGTACTACTACCAGCTCGAGGGGCTCGCGGCCGGGTACAACGAGGCCACTAGGGAGCCCTACCAGTGGCTCACCTTGCGAGACATCATGTGACCACCCACCCTTACCCTGTACCTATAACTAAGCGACGTCCCACCCCACCTTGTGTGTCATGGTCGTGAGCTCGAACCTGCGCCACCATTTTTCCACAATCCATTCCAACGGTGTTGCCGTTAAAAAATGTTGCGTGTGCAGGTATTAGGGTGCAATATAAGACATTGTTTAACAAGGTAATCTCAGGAGGTATAATTCCGAATTGAAAAATTATATTTGCATTGGATAGTCCGGATAGTTTGCATGTTGCTTTACAAGGGTCCCCGAAGGATAAGGCAAAGGTGTATAATACAGAGGTGCCAACGTGATACATGGCGAGTCCATTGCCTTTTTTTTTATCCTTTCAAACTTATACAAAATACAACAAATACGAACCAAAAAAGGTCTTATATTACGCGGCATCAAAAAAGCTGCCTTCCGCGAATGCTCAGGCTGTGCAATGAACTCACCGTTGAGGTTTTCCCTAGAAAGTACAGCAAGAAGCGTGTGAAAAGATTACTGTAGAGTCGCTAGCTCGAGCGATATCCTAGTACTGTAAGCGTCCATAGGCGGCGGTAACCCCTTACCATCAGGCGGACTGCATGCAAACTTGAAATGTGCTCACGTAAGGGAATCTACGCTCTATATCTATGTGTATTCAGACTATAATTGTACCGTATATCCAGCTGGATCAACATGCTGGGAGACCTGGATGAGCTGGCGTTCGCATTGTCGATGCCGCAGGAGAGCCACTCGGGGCTGCTGTTCCCTGACCACTGCACGGGGCTGGTCAAGCTGCTTCCTGACTGCTCCAACCTGTACACCTCGCAGGTCACCTGGAACAGGTACCTGAACTTAGATTGATGCTGCCCTCGATGCCCTGGGTTCACATGTGATCTCCCGGTAGCTAAGCCAGGTATCCGGAATCCAGTCGCGGTAGCTCGAGCGAGAATCCGAAGTTCACCTTTCTGTATCTCCAACTAATATAGTAGTTACCTGACTGGATTGCGACCAATGATAGAAGTGAGGTGTCAAGAACTCCACCAAAGTTGTTGCTGGAGTTCCCGTTTATCTGGCTGGTAAAGCGCGTGTGACGCCTAGGCTAGGTGACCGTTTACCACCAGGCCCTCTAGCGCCCGTTGCCCGCAGCTACCAGTCCATGCTGCGGCTGCACAAGCTGTACGCGCTGCACGTGCGCGTGTCGCCAGGCTCGCGTGTCCCCATCCCCGGGTACAAGATGGCGCTCACCTCGTACCCCGCCTTCGTACAGGTACCCATCCCCCACACCCTGGCCTTCACGCTACACTCATTCATATAGACAAGTTAATTGTTTTTCGGACGTCTGGCTCCGTCAGAGGTCTTAGCTAGCGCAATTCGATTCCCGCTTGTAGCAAATATTTGCGTGATGAGTAGTAATGTTTGTGCCTTAGTTTTGATGTTCTTTGTATTAAGTATATATTCCAAATGTAAGTATGTCAGTGACTCACGGGGTAGGCAGAGATAGTAAAACGTCAGCTCTAGACCTAATAATAAAGGCAGTGACTTATTCAACGTTAATTTTGATCCCCCCTTTGAATGAAGGGTAGCGATTTACGGTAGAAAAAGAAATTCATAGCACGCGAAAATATATCTCCTCTATAAATAGACCTCTAGGACAGGATGTTGCTAGGATAAAAAAAATAACAATGCATTAGTCCACAGACGACTTCTATATCATCTCGTCCGGGCTGGTCGCGGCCGAGACCACCATAGGCAACAGCAACCGGTCGCTCTTTGAAAAAGTCAAGCCGGTCGGACAGGTGACGTCACATCCGATCACGTAACTATAGCACGACCACACTATGTTGATACTCTGCAACAATATACACATTTTGATTTTATGCCTTTTGCAGGAGTAGAAGATTATTTACTATATTCACGATGAATTCAAACTTTTATTGCATTATCTGTTTTTTCATCCGTATATAACGGCGATTCACATAAAAAATTAAGTTGGTTTGTCTATTGACAGCTAGCAGAAATTAAAAACCTTACTTTCTGCCGGACGTATTCGTGAAGTTTATCTTATAATAATGTCTCATAAATGAAATCAAATAGTTGGTCTTATCTAATAAAGTACAGCACTCATTAAATCTCGAAAAGAATGATTCAATTTTAAATATCGCCATTGCCATTAGCAGTCGACTCCAATGGACATCACTATAGCACCCTCCAACTCGTTTCTCTCACAAGAGGCTCGAAGGACCATTCACCGTAACATCGCCTGATGCATCAATGTCCGCGTGCCAAGGTATTGGAGTACGCGCGCGCGATGGTCGCCAACCGCCTGGCGCGTGATGGAAAGGAATGGGTGGACATCTTCCGCCGGCACAACAGCGGCACTTACAACAACCAGTGGTATATATCATAATAAGAATTGGACGGCCGTCTGGTCTAATGGTTAGAGCTGAGAACTGAGATCGCGGGTTCGATTCCCGCCGAGGGCAGATATTTGTGTCATGACCACAAGTATTTGTACCTTAGTCTTGGATGCCCTATGTATTTATGTATATATCTATATATATAATAATAATAATATAATAAATACCTGGGACAATTCCACACAAATTGACCTAGTCCCAAATTAAGCACAGCTAGTGTTATGGTAACTAGACAACGATATATTTACTTTTATATATAGATATATACATAAATACATAGGACATCCAAGATTAAGGTACAAATACTCGTGTTACCTACCCCTTCGGGGACCCTTGTGGGAAGGCGTGAGGAATTGTCCCAAGGTATTATTATTATAATAATAAATTAGCATATAATGGAGTCTATCCGGGTTTACCGCTATGCACATTGTGGGTACAACGGGATCTCCTCAAAAGTGGGCTGTCAAAGTCCATGCTAGTTTTTGCATCTTACTGAAGATCGCCAATGGCTCTGGTTCGAAAGGAACTAGTTCGTCATTATTAAGGTTGAGATAGAACGATGGACTCGTCATCTGTCACGTTGGCACCTAATATACCTCTGGCGGAATGTGGGTGTGTGGGTATTACCTATACACCTCTGCCTACCCCTTCGCGATGGGCTCGCCATCTGTCACGTTGGCACCTAATATACCTCTGGCGGAAAGTGGGTGTGTGGGTATTACCTATACACCTCTGCCTACCCCTTCTGGGAACCTTGTGGGAAGGCGTGAGGATATATTATTATATATTAGAACGAGTGGGACATGTTCCGTCGCGTGATGTTTAGGTTTTTTTTGTACAACAATAGTGACAAACAAGCATACGGTCCACCAGATGGGAAACGGTTACCGTAGCGTATTTCGTTCTCTGTGTTCGGAGAGTTAGCCTGTGTTGGCAGCATAATAGGTCTAATCCCTCGGTTGCCAACACAATACAACAAACCTCCACCCTCCCCAAGGAGCTCATTACTGGAAACCTCACCACGTAGCAACACAACACAATAAATTGTGTTATATGTCTAGGGACTTCTATAAGGTGGAGGTCCTGTCCCAGTCGGGCAGCTCCAAATTCGAACGGGAAACCCGTTATGCCCTACCTCTCTTATAGGTACATAGTGGACTACAACAAGTTCAAGCCGCCGTCGCGGCAGTGCGCAGGCGCCGTGGGCCGCGGCCTGCTGTGGGTGCTGGAGCAGCTGCCAGGGTACACGGAGGCCGCAGACCTGTGAGTGGCAGTGTGCGGCTTCAGTACTCTCTCTGTCTGCAATAACCCGTGGTGGCCGACTGGTTCGAGTAGTTGCCTGCGACGATTGCAAGGTCGAATCCAGTTATTAGTCACATTACGAGATTTACGGTGAAGGAAACCATCGAGAGGAAACCTGCATACTACTGAGAAGCAATTCATAGGCGTATGTATAATATGTAACGCCATGGCGACTGGCCGACGCCATCTGTCACGTTGTAAACTAAAATATGTTTTGTGGAAAGTGGTGTGGGTACTACCTATAAATACCTACTACGGAGTTATTCGCATGCTTATGTTGTGGCCGAATGCGAGTTTCGATAACTATCTAAATAAATAAATACCTGACTACTAAATACTGACCTAGTCCCAAATTAAGCAAAGCTTGTGTTATGGTAACTACACAACGACATATTTACTTATATAGATATATATATATACATAAATACATAGGACATCCAAGACTAAGGTATAAATACTTGTGGTCATGACACAAATATCTGCCCTGGGCGGGAATCGAACCCGCGATCTCAGTCAGGAGTCAGGAGCTCGTGTTTATGACACAAATATCTGCCTTCAGCGGGGAATCAAACCCGCGACCTCAAGTTTTGCAGTCAGGAGCTCTAACCACTAGACTAGACGGCGGACTATGTACATTTTAATATCACATTTAACTATGTAACTAACCGTATTCTGGCGAATTATTTCCTTTTATATCAGCCTCTCGCCTTTCAGGACGGAGCAGCTGAAGGAAGATACCTACTTCCCGTCATACAATATTCCGTACTTCCCGCGGGTGTTCAACCTTAGTGGCGGCCCTGTCAGGGTCGAGACGTATGGCGACTGGTTCGGATACAACACCAACCCTCGCGCCAAGATCATTAAGCTTAAACAGGTATGGGGTCATTCAAATATTGCGTAAGCGGATTTTTTACAATTATTTAACCCCCCCCCCCCCCTCCCCCCTCTAACTTGTCAGCAAAACTAAGCAAATCTTTTCCCACACATATCCCAACCATAGTGTGCAAATGTATTAATATAATAAAATATACTTTATTTATTTATTTAAAAACTAACTTCCTGGAATATTAATAACACAAGCGGACTTAATGCCGTAGTAACTATACATATATGTGAAGTCCCGTCAAAATCGATTCAGCCGCTTCGGAGATTACCTCCAGAGTTGCCCAAAGCAGGCGACCAGTCAGCACGGTCAGTGACCTCTTAGGCGGGCGTGCGCGGCCTGCGCGGCATGTACGAGGCCATGCGCTACAACGACTTCCGCCACGACCCGCTGGCGCGCTGCGCCGCCTGCCGCCCGCCCTACAGCGCCTGCAACGCCATCGCCGCGCGCAACGACCTCAACCCCGCCAACGGTACACAAACACTACACACTACACACTGCACACTGCACACTAACACTACACACTACACACTGCACACTAACACTACACACTACACACTGCACACTAATCTTACACACTGCACACTATCTATACACTGCAGACTACACACTAATCCTACACACTACACACTGCACACTAATCTTACACACTGCACACTATCTATACACTGCAGACTACACACTAATCCTACACACTACACACTACACATTGCACACTACACACTAGCACTACACACTGCACACTAACACTACACACTACACACTGCACACTAATCTTACACACTGCACACTATCTATACACTGCAGACTACACACTAATCCTACACACTACACACTACACATTGCACACTACACACTAGCACTACACACTGCACACTAGCACTACACTCTAACACTACACATTGCACACTACACACTAGCACTACACACTGCACACTACACAATATACACTGCACATTAACCTTACACACTACACACTAGCACTACACACTGCACACTAGCACTACACACTGCACACTAGCACTACACACTAACACTGCACACTACACACTGCACACTAACACTACACACTGCACACTAACACTACACACTGCACACTAACCTTACACACTGCACACTGCACACTATCTATACACTGCAGACTACACACTAATCCTACACACTACACACTAACACTACACATTGCACACTACACACTAGCACTACACACTGCACACTAGCACTACACTCTAACACTACACATTGCACACTACACACTAGCACTACACACTGCACACTACACACTGCACACTACACAATATACACTGCACATTAACCTTACACACTACACACTAGCACTACACACTGCACACTAGCACTACACACTAACACTGCACACTACACACGCAACAATGTGCTCCACCCTAATTACCCGTTTTCCCACAGATTGATACATAGACTAATATAATTATTATAGAAATGGAACGCACTTTCATTAGTTTACATTTTATCCGCTTACTTCCGTGGCGCTGAGTGTTAAAAACTGTATAGATAGTGCCATCCACGAAGTCGCGCCCCACTATTCTTCCTCATAGTTTATAGTGTAGTGTGCAACCTTCCACAAATGTTTGAGTACTATCGGTACACATTGATTACCTATGAGTGCACACGCGCACTACAATTAATAGACTCGGGTCATACTCCTCGCATCCCGCGAGCCCCTCGACTAGAAATTGGTGGGGAGCGTCTTCGTGGATGGCACTATCTATAACTTGTCGTCTTTTTTACACATGCTATAACTAATTAAAAAAAGAGAAAATCGTATTTTTTTTTTCAAATTGCTTGTTCCTCTTTCATGCAAAACAACTGAACGGAATTGTATGAAATATCTCACTGAAATATACCTATTATTCGCTGGATTAACAGACAAAAAACCTAGCAATGAGATCAAATGTAAGTTGTGCGACCCGGCGGGGCCCAGCTAGTACCCTCCCCGTACCCGGTCCCCAGGCTCGTACCCATTCCGCGCGCTGGGCCACCGCTCGCACGGCGCCACGGACGCCAAGATCACGAGCGCGACGCTGCGGAAGGCGTTCCAGTTCGTGGCCGTCGCCAGCCCCCCGTACAACATCTCCAGGGGGATACCGCCCTTCGCGTTAGTACATCCACAGATCCTGTGCCAACTAATCTTATGCCTTATGTTAAAATGTGTGTAAAAAAAGAAAGAAAAAAAATTTTAAGAATTTATTTCTCTTATGACATGTTGTAACAATAATCATTTTTGAGGCCTTCTTGTAAGTATTAGGATACCTGTGATAGAATCATAGTAGAAAGAAATATGTAAAAGCGTGCGTGAGTGTTAAAACATTGTATAAATTAACAAACCCCGTGCGTTAACATATCCCATGTGATGTTATCAAATCGTAAGTGACACGGCTTCCAACGAGAGCGGTATAGGAAGAAAAGATTAATTTCAGGAAAACATTTTTAAAAATATTACTAACTTTGAAAACTGCAAGAAAATCCGTTCCGAAGCAGTATCTGAGTTTATCGCTGCTCGACAGACAACCGCGGTGGGGGAGACTTCTATTTTATAATATGTAGCGATGTAACTGGCAACCCTAAATGCAATTCTTGTGTGCAGGTGGAAGGACTTCGACATGGGCGCTACGATATCACACATAGGGCATCCAGATCTCTGGATGTTCCCTCCCATCATCCACCGCTGGGAGTGGGAGTGAATAATTACCGTAAGTGTCAAAAATGCAGATAGAAAAGAATTTTAAAGCTGTGCATACAAGATGTCTCGGATAATATAACAGTTGTCTTCTAGAAGTTATTGGGTGTTGTTAATATATCCTCATGACGATGCAATAAGCTCTGAAGATAACAAAATTACCACATTATCAAAGGGAGTAATTCTCACTCAAAAAGAAGAACAGTAAAACATATGTAGTTAGCTTCAACACGTATAACTTTATCGTTACAGCCGATTTTTATATGAAAAAAAGGTGAAAAAGAGGTCAACTTAGATTGTTTTTTTTTCATTCCTTCTTTATGCCCTAGCTTCTAGCTTCCTTTAAGTATGCCCTATGCTATATATAGTTGATGATATAGTTGAGTATTAACTGTCCATTTGCTGAGACACTCGGCATCATAATCTAGTTGTGTGTGCACATCTTTAATATACAATTAAAGATGTGCACACACAACTAGATTATGATGCCGAGTTTCGCTTTTAAGCTGATGAAGGTGTATTAAAAATATTAATAATTTTTATCCCGTCTATACATACATACATACATACCTACATATCATCACGCCAAGTCCCTAACGAGGTAGGCAGAGAGTATAGAGCGCCAGTTCTCTCTAGACTTACATACCTCTTTCGCTTCGTCCACATTCATCAGTCTCTTCATACATGCTCGTCGGTTTTGAGTACTCTTAACGTTCCCGTCCTTCAGAATCCGATCTATTTGATCTAGGTAGTTGGAATGTGGCCTTCCTCTGCCTCTTCTTGCACACACTTTTGCTTTGTATATCTGTTTCGTCAATCTTTCTTCACTCATCCTTTCTATGTCCAAACCAACGTAACATGCCTTTCTTCATCTTTACAATCACGCCCTCATTCACGCCAGTTGATTTGCGAATCTCTTCATTGCGGATTCGATCTAATATCGTTACGCCGCACATTTTTCGAAGAGATCGCATCCCGACTGCATTCAAGCTATTTTCATACTTCCTCTGACATACCCAGGATTCGCTGCCATACAATAAGGTAGGTACCAATATCGCGTTGTGGACAGCAACTCGAGCATTCTTGCTCAGACTTTTACTGCCCATCAACGCCGACATGGCTCCATTCACCTTATTTCCGGCAGTTATCCTTCTTTCAATATCTTTTCATACTTTCCATCTCGTGTGAACATGCTTCCAAGATATACAAATTCATTCACTTGTTCTAGAATTTGCCCATTTACCGATATAGCACACTCGGTCACTTGTCCCGTCTATATGTTTATTTATGTAATAAGTCTTGTCTATATTTTTCTCATATTTTTTTTAAAAATAAATCTTGTTTAAGTCATTTTATTTCGCGATTTTAATATACATAAATATCATCACATCCCTCATGGGGTAGGGAGATGTAGTAGAGCTTTAGTAGTTCTGCGTACTACTATTAATATGTATTACAACTGGATAGCTCTCAAATGTATACAAATATACATTGCCCACCCAGAGGGACTCGGCGCGATGATATAATATTCTTTATGAATCTTGAGGAAGGTTTGGTTATAAATAATACCTTATGTATAGTACAATAGAATCTATATTTAGGTAAATCAATCGATAGGTAAACGCCTCTAGTTGCCTCTATCAACTAGAATCGGTATAAACTCATGTTCTTTAAATAAATTGTTGCTATAAACTAAATGTTTTACTGATATTTTATACATTAACTTATATACAGCTCCTTTAAACAATCAATTTAACAATAATATCCACGTCTGGGGGCCAAGAACATCTAACCTGCCACCATTTTTTCCAACTATTCTAGTAGATTTCCAAAAATGTTGATACATACGTATGTAAATAAGATAAACATGTGTGGGGATTGTATCCACAAGCATGACAGTGCCGCTGTGACACAGCAAATTTTCATTTCACTAAGATAAATAAGTATGCGATCCACCTGATAGTAAGCAGTTACTGTTGCCGTTGCATTTATTCGACCTTACGGGAACCTTTTCAAACTCTTTTTCAAGATCTAAATGCTGTGTTCTCTAAGGAAAACCTCGTCTGAATGCAGATTGGCCTACTCTTTCACTGAGGAATTAATTTGAATCAATTTTTATATTTTAAACATGCCCTTTGCAATGTAGACAGTTGATATTGATATTGCTAGTACCACAAAACGACTACTGCTACTTTTATAACAAACAATGCCATTATACAGAGTACACTTAAACAAGCATTGACTACAAAACCTCAACAATTTGTTATCTTCAAAATGTATGACTGTGGAATGGAATGAGTATTCTTAATAGAAAAAATCACATGAATTTAAACAAAAAAGCCTTTTATATATCAAATGAGAATAATAAATTTATACATTTCCTTTTATGTAATGCCTATTATTTAAATAAAAAAAACGCCATAAATATGAAATAATCATTAACAGCTATCAATACCCCATCCATCTTGCCTCAATTATAAATTAATCTGTTATGAAACTAGGTTTAATATATAATGAGATTTAGTTTCAATAACAATAAACAGGTGATATTATATAGTTATGAGATATTGTTGCAACTATATGAATGGGACTAACATTTATTCTAAGGAGTTGAGCATGAGGAGTTGTTTCAGCACCTTGGTTTGGGATGTCTCTCTAATTTCCCCAGCTAGGAACATCTCGTCCACTACTGTATATACCTGGAAACACAAACACTTAAGATATTTCTAAATTGGAAAACCATGAATGATAAGAGGTATGCAAGTCTAGAGAGAACAAGCACTCTATTCTCTCTGCTTACCCTGTTAGGGACTCGGCGTTATGGTGTTAATTTAAATAATTTCATTCAATGTAATCATTTGGAGTCAGGGCCTATTTCTTAAACTGCTACATAGCAAACAAGCACTGCCAACCTATGGTCCTTGTCTATGGTACCACTCTAGAGGTAACATTCATATTACCAGAAACATCAGAGTTCATTTGATAACCTCACAGAAAGAACTAGGCACATCACACAGAGACTTGTGTCCTGAAGCTGGATGAACCAATGGTGAGGTAGATTCAAGGTTGACACATTTTATATTAATAAATACCTCACCTTGTAAAAGTTAAATACAAGATCTAGCTCGCAAACATTGTGGAAATACTCATTGAGCACCTCCACAAAGTTGTGTATGGCCTCTAGGTAGCACAGGTTATTGTCGTTCACATCCACACATATGCAGAAGTAGAGCCCAGCATAGCGCCTGTACACTATCTTGAAGTTTCGGAACTATAATGGAATTAAAAAGGCACAATTGATTAGTAATCTGACAATTACAATTATAAATGAGGATAAGTGATGCTGAGTGAGGATGATGAGATCAACCACATCACATACAAGATGATAGATAGATGTCTGGAGGATATACAAATAATTTATATTCAGTAAACTAGTAGACAAAAAGATGCATGGAAGAAAACTAATTTTATAATAGCAAGTGAAACACAGGAATGAAGATAGAGATTAATATACCTCAACGAAATTTGTGTGTTTAGCGTCTCGCACCGTCACAACCGCATGCACTTCCTCTATAAGCTTCTGCTTCTCATCATCATCGAAGTTCATGTACCATTTCGCCAGCCTTGTTTTGCCAGCACGATTTTGAATCAAAATGAAGCGAATCTGTGGGTATAATGTACACGGTTCACTAAGGAACGTAAGCGCAATGTATCAAAGCATACGAGATATGTCCAACGAGGAAATACCATTTTATAGTATCAGTTAAAATCTGGAAGAAATACAATTTTTCAGTAGGTTTACGCCTCCTTCCACTTCCTTTCCAACTTATCGTATTCGGTAATTTCGGTATACCACCCTTCACTGGGCTGACTGACACTTTACTTTTGATTTGTCCGTTTTGACAGACGAGGTTGACAATCCGGGAAAGTGCATTCCATTCCAGATAATAGACGGAACTGTGCTAGTTATTTAAATTTAATTATAATAATAAAATATTGGTTGTGAAGAGGGCTCAGTTCAATTCTCTTAAAACTCTTAATATAAGGTTAAGTTTCTACACATAATTAGGTACCCATAATATTACACCCATTGCTTGCACCGTCATAGTTCCCAGTTATGTGATATAAAAATATGTTTCCTTTTACTAACTTTGACAATTTCAAAACATACATTTTCAATACATACACATAAAATTTCTTTTTTTTAATTTTATTTATTTTGTATTTGTAGCTTAGACATAAAAAAGTAATGTTTGAAACATTGCTTGTGGTGCAGCAGCCTTAGTTATTCACGGTCTACGATTGAAGTACGGCTTAATCATTGAACCAAGTTCGTTGATATACTTGTAAAAAAATATTGCATATATGGCTGGCTTGGTCTTCTATGTACACTTAATTGTTGTTATGGGGTAAATAAAAATGGGGTAAATAACACATCGAGATAAAAGTGGCAGGCAGGCAGTAATAATATATTCGATAAATTTAGTACATAGTACAGAAGTTTGTAGATTAGATATGATAAAAAAGTGGCAACACAAATATCGAGTTGTTTTTCAATTTTCCAGTGGACATTTGACGTTGCTTGTATAGACTGCTACTTGCTCGCTCGTTAGTCTTGTAGCTTTATTCAAGTATCCCTTCATGTAGACGGCAATAATGTTTCCATGATGTTTATTATTTAAGTAGTCTACTGTAGACAACTAATCCGTTTTCATCTTAAATGACGCCTACGAAAACGACAAAAACTGAAGTAGAAATGGTGATACGAAACAGAAAAACTGTGATGAAAGACGGGATTATGACAATGTCGGGCATCGGTGAGCCGTCGGTCTTTCACGCCCTCGTAGTGATATTTCTAGAGTTTTTCGCGTGGGGTCTTCTCACGATGCCCATAATATCAGTGCTGAACGCGACCTTTCCGGACCATACGTTCTTAATGAACGGCCTCATAATGGGAATCAAGGGCATTCTGTCCTTCCTATCGGCGCCACTGATCGGAGCCCTGTCGGATGTGTGGGGCCGCAAGTTCTTCCTTCTGGTGACGGTGTTCTTCACGTGCGCACCCATCCCGCTAATGACCATCAACACGTGGTGGTTCTTCGCAATGATCAGCATCAGCGGAGTGTTCGCCGTGACCTTCTCAATCGTGTTCGCGTACGTAGCTGACGTCACCACTGAGGCGGAGAGGTCTCGCGCCTATGGACTGGTGTCTGCCACCTTTGCAGCCAGCATGGTGATCTCGCCCGCGCTGGGCGCCTATCTGATGGACTTGTACGGCGAAGCACTGGTGGTGGCCGCGGCGACCGCCGTCGCAATCCTGGATGTGTTCTTTATCATGGTCGCTGTACCCGAAAGTCTCCCGGAAAAAGTTCGCCCCACTGGATGGGGTCCTGCCATCAGCTGGGAACAAGCTGACCCATTCGCCGCGCTCCGCAAGGTCGGCGCCGAGCGCACAGTGCTCATGTTGTGCGTTGCAGTGTTCCTATCTTACCTCCCAGAGGCAGGGCAGTACTCCTGCATATTTGTGTACCTCAAGCTAGTGATGGGCTTTGATGTAGTGCAAGTGGCAATATTCATTGCAATAGTGGGAGTGCTCAGTATTGGGGTGCAGGTGGTGCTTGGATTCCTGATGCGTTCCCTAGGGGCCAAGCACACTATAATGCTTGGCCTGCTATTTGAAATGCTGCAACTCATGTGGTATGGATTTGGAAGTCGTACATGGATGATGTGGGCTGCTGGTGTGCTGGCAGCACTTGGGTCGCTCACTTATCCGGCTATCAGTGCATATGTGTCAGTGAACAGCCGGGCTGACCGGCAAGGAGTAGTACAAGGCATGGTGACTGGTGTAAGGGGATTGTGCAATGGGCTGGGACCTGCAATGTTTGGGGTTATATTCTACCTCTTCCATGTGGATTTGAACGAGGATCATGCTTCACCAGGCCGGCCCGAGCAGGAGAAGTATGTGCGGATGGTGCCTGGCCCACCATTTGTACTAGGTGCATTGCTAGTGATTTGTGCATTGTTGGTGGCTGCATTTCTGCCAGAGGACAATGCAGGGACGCGCCGTGCGCCGCCCGACTTACGGTTTGAGGTGGAGCGTGGCAGGCGCGTTGCCGGACCTCTGTCGCCCCTGATGGCTCCAGAATCGGCTGCACTCTAGCTGGCGGTGCGGGCCGGCCGCGCGGCCAGTGTGTGACTCTCAGTGTGAGCCCGAGCGGGTGACGCCGTGCATTTAATCAGCTGAAGTGACCAAGTGAGTCCTAGTTCCAATCAGTTGCGAGTTACATTCCCAACAATACAACTTATTCTCGCTTCATGATATCTGTGTTTAAGCTTTATATTATATTTTTATAATACTTTCCAAAGGGGATGTGTACATATGTTGTGGAATAAACAATCATTGAAATCATTAGAGATGTCTGCATTTGACACTTGAGATGAGCATCATACAACAATTGTGTGGGATGAAATCCACTTTGCTTGGAGCATGACTCATGTGTTAATTTTTTCATATTCATGTTATCATTTTAAATGAATAAGTAATACAATATGAGAATAATTAAGTAACATACCACTCCTCATCATGTTACTTTTACATATTAATTGTGTGGAATAATTTGTGAGATAGTAAGGCTTTATTACAACCCCATTATGTTCAAAACTAAGTAAGCAGATGGTACATACCAGCTACCAGTGTATATACCCATTTGAATGAACTTAAATATGCCATATGTACAAGCGTAATTTAAAAAAAAACATTGGAAATGTTTCAAAGTTCTAAATACTGTGTGTGGGTGTGCTTTGGCAAGTTACCCATTCATTCACCTTAGAATCTTACATAATTTTAACATGTCATCATAGAAAGTACATTATTGGTAATTTGGTAGTATTCTCTAAATGCTCATTATTGAGATGCTTATAGTAACTACAAAAATATGCAAACTGCTGCAGGATCAATTCTGATAGCCTTGTCTTGACATGAAATGAATGGCATTGGTTTCAAAATCAATAACATTACTTTCCGAATGCCCCCATGTAACAGAAGTTAGCATGATTACAGATGTGTACATAATATAGAAAACCTTTTAAGACAATGGAGATTCCAAATGTCAATTAAAAGAAAATGGGTATGATATAAAATTGAAATTTTCTTCTTGAAATATAATAAACTTTAGCTATAAATCCTTCTTATCAGAATGTATATCTATTAGTAACAAAAAAAAACATTAACATTTGAAACTAACTAATGACAGTTACATTTCATAGAAAATGTGTCATGTCCATTTATTAAACATTGCTACTTAAAGTTTTGGGTGTTTGTCTATGGGTTGTTATTTGATTTAATCATAGTCAGCAAACAGTATTATAATTTATAACTATCAGATTCTGCAGCTCTGAGTGATAATTCTGTTAAGATGTAAGTTTAAGATTCAAGAGTTGTCTGAATTTATTAATTACCCATATTAACTACCTAGATCTCTGTTAATAATTAAGAAAACTATCTTTCTCAACCAACTTCCTCTTGTGTTAGTTTCAGATGAGCTTTGAATCTGAACTTAAGTCACTGCTTCACACTATTTAAGATAGAGTTGTAAGCCAGTTCCACAAAATAAACCAGTTTCTATACCAAATGGGTACTTTTCAAATGGCAAAACTGTCTATTTTCAAGTATTCCAGTCAAAATGGTATTTCAATGGCCATGCAGTAATGTTGGTATTATTATCTGTAGACCAATAAAATTTTATGCTAACGTTTCACATGATGTGAAATAAAACCTGTCGAGGTCAGGCGACAGTTCACGCCAATGTAGGGACTCCCTCAAGTTTAGTACCTCACTCTCGCCTCCCCTATTAGCGATAGACTAACGTATTGTGAGGTTACGAACATAAGTAAATATTTATTTGCGAATCACATTGAGGAGAGGTTTTATAATCTTGCACAGCGATCGCACAATATAAAAATCCTTAATAGTTTGCGTGCAACGTTTAACAATCGCCATTGTTCTCTATGTGTCCCAATAATATGGTAGTTCAGTCGTATTTATATACCGAACTCGTCAGACAGACGAATAACTAACGTGGGTCAGTTGGATGCCACGTTGGATTGATTTTGTCGACCTCATTCAAGCTCAGTGTCAACCATTTTCATAAACCAGAGACAAAATGTTGCCTGAAATCATCTGATTCTTTTCGTTGTGACGTCATGTTCCTGAAAAAGAGCGCACAGCAGGCGACAGACAATTTAACCGCCCGCGATTGCGGAGACTAAGTTGTGTTGTGTAGTAGAAATTCCCACTCCTTAAACGATTATCCCTATGCGGATTCCTCTAGAATAAACATAGATGTTGTTTAGCAACTTAGATGTCAGCTACCATGAACAATGACAGTATTTCTCGTAGTTGCATTGCAGTGATGCTCGTATTATGCTCTAACTTAGTTGGCCGACCTTGACCTTCGTGTAACATACTGCAGTGCTGCTTGCAAACTCGGGACAATATTTCTAAAGCCATTATTCATCGCAACTCGTCCTTTATCGACTTTCCAAACGTGCAAAAATCGGTATTGCGGGGGTAGGAGCGGGGCGCTTTAGCGACTGTTTTGGCGCATTTCGCACTATCTATATGCCAAAAGTTATGTTATAATTGTAAGATGTAAATTAAATTGAAATGAAATGTCAACATCTCATTTTAATACTTTGTACATTGTTTTAATAATAAAATATGTTTTGTTAGTGTTTGAAAAACTATAACAAACAGATGGGCCCCATTTTGCATTTATTTAATATTTTGATTGTGATATAAACATTGCTTTTCATGTCTCGTCCGGGGCACCGAATCTGTATTTAACGTATGAATTTAGTAAATTAATGCAAAATTGGAGGCACCATGTTGGGATAGACTGCCCGTGTAGTGAGTTTAAGTTGAAATAATATTTTATGTAAGTAAATTAAGCGCTGAACGTGATATAGGTATAGATTAAATTTGATTATCAATGTTGAAACGTGACAAATCATAATTGTAACGCTTCCCGCATCATTGTAATATTGCGTCAACCGATGGAGGGAATTGAAGCACTAGAGAATGTATTATTTCATATTTGCATGCATCGTTCTGAAATATTCCCTTACCGTTGACAGGTCACGTCACCGACAGTTTGAACAAGGATATTGTAATTATTAAAAGAAATAAAGTTGTTAACAAAATTTTTAATTATGTGTTTGATGACCACGCCTCAAAATATACTCCCCAGGTTTGTTCGAGCCCACTACTATAAAGCATGAGAAGACAACGACCTGATTGGTAGGAAGAATAAATACTGCCAACTTAATAAGCTTATTGACCATCTGTCAATTTTCCACAATAGTTAGTCAACTTTTAATTCGACACATTCGCAGCGTCATGACAATTTATCGATTTTCAGTGTACAATACCTACCTCATTAGCGCAGGTGGTTAGATAAGACTTATCGGACACAGTCGCGCTCCACTGTGTCATGTTTTCCGTTTGCCGCACACTGCTCCTACTATTGATAATTGAGTTAAGGTGAGCGTTCTTTCATATTGTTTTTTTGACACTATGGCGCCATTTTGGCTTTTTCATCTACTAGCCCCGCGTAAATTGGATTTCATTGGTAGATTCTTCTTTATTAATCCAGCAATTTCACTAACCCCTTCTGGCGTGTTGAGTAACAAACAAAATACGCATTTATAATATTAGGAAAATTCCTATACTTTCATATTGCTTGGCTTTCCTCCGTTTGAGTGGGTGTTCTTTAATTGAGGTCAGTAAAGAAGTGCAGTGCGTGCCTCAGGTCGACTGCTGTCGGCAACGCCGCCAGGCGCGGGTAGAAAATGACGTCAGTCTATAACGTACCGTACGTACAGTGCGTACCGTACGTGGCGCAGCCCTAATTGAAAGGTAAATAATATAATAATATATCCTCACGCCTTCCCACAAGGGTCCCCGAAGGGGTAGGCAGAGGTGTATAGGAAATACCCACACACCCACTTTCCGCCAGAGGTATATTAGGTGCCAACGTGACAGGTGGCAAGTCCATCGCAGTTACTCAAGCACGACTATACATACGCCTTTGAATTTCTTCTCAGACGTATGCAGGTTTCCTCTCGATGGTTTCAAGCTTTGCCAAATCGTTCGATGTGATGCCCACGGCCACTTTCAAACTTCCACAGGCTGCGGCAAGTTTATCAAGCGGGACACTTGTTCTTTACAAATGGTCTGAAAATAATCACGTTGATTTCTTTTTAGTATGCGTGGTAAGTACAATATAAATTCGTAATTCATGACGAGCTTTTCATTGTATTGTATTTAACTATGACGAAACTGATCAAATTTTTCCTTGTTTACAATTCCCAACAGTTGGTTCCTCATAAAGTACTGACATTGTACAATTCGGTGTATACACGAGTAAGTACAATTACTTTAAATTTCGAATAAATTAAATGCAATTGGGAGCAATAACCTCATAAGATTAAAAAAAAAATAGAGGGTAAGAGGCACTTATAATAAATTGTATTTGCTTAGAAAATGTACACAAAACCCTTTATGACGTAAAACGCGGGTTTGACCATTGATGTAAATAGATAAAACTTCATTGGGTTTGACTGTATAATCTTAATAATGTCAAAGCAAGACAGACCGTTCGTTGGTCGACTCTGGTTATGAAAAATTAGCGCTACGTTTTTTTTGACAGATTTATTAATAAAAAGGACAACCGTAAACCAACGCAGATATTATAAGATTTAGATATTTTGAATCTGTGTCATTTTATATAATAAAAAAATAACTGGAAAATGCTTTTATGAAATCCTTAAAAAACAAAGCTAACATTCGCTTGAATCACGCGAAACTGGTTTTACTCCGAGGCCTGGCCCGCGAACTTGAATATTAAGTTCATTACCACTAGACCATGGTTATTTAAATAGGATTTTCAAGTTGTTAATAAGTTGTTAGGAAATATCAATGACCTGACACAAATGGATTACATCAGTTTCATAGATAAAATAAACACAAAATCAATAGATGCTAAATTTCATCATCTATTTACACATGCATTTTTTACGCATTGTATTCTTTAAAATTTCATCCTGTACCTTGGTCTTCCAACGTTTACTGATCTGTCATTGTTTCCCGGACTTTTCAATGTATTTACCCCTCAGATTTACCCCAACGTCTTACGCAGATAAGATTAACGTTAGTGGCGCGCCACGTCACACCGGTGACGTCACAGCCCACTCATTCCTGTGCAAACACTCGAGCCTGCGCTAACAAACTTAGAAGCGATTTGCTTACCTGCCGAAACAGCCACGAATAACGATTTATAACGAGTTTATAGTTTGTAGGTATATCATTTGTATAGTGTAAAATGTATTAGATTTGGGGTGAAGGGCGTTTTACACAAAGAGGACACGTGACGGGTGCGGAGCGCGGAGGGGATGCTGACGTAATCGTATTCCGAAGCTCACACTTCTATGAAAAGACATTTTCAATTTTATTTGCTTGTTTTTTTTTCTTTTCCCTTCTTGATTTTAGAAATCATCTCTCACACGCCTTCCCAAAAAGTTCCCTGAAGGGGTAGGCCATACACCTCTGTATAGGTTAGTACCCGCACACTCACTTTCCGCCAGAGATATATTTTAGGTGCCAACGTGACATGGCGAGTCCGTCCGTTACCTAAACACGACCATACATACGCCTTTGAATATCTTCTCGAGCGTATGCAGGTTTCCTCTCGATGTATTCCTTCACTATTAAGCTCGTCGTGTGACTAATCACTGCACTTAAGTTCAGAAAAACTCATTGGTACAGTCGGGATTCGAAAGCGTTGTTGCAGGCAACTACTCTAATTACTCGGCCACTACGGCATGTCTCTTACGTATCGTGGTATTTACTATGCGGTGGTCATCGAACGAATAATGTACATTATGAAGTCACATTTTACATATTGAATGTCTTGATACTTTGTTTTATTTGCTCACGTATATACATTTAAACACCATGAAAAACGATCATCATACTTCGTGACGTAGACTAAGAAGCACGACTAGAGCCTTGAAACGTGTAAACTTTACATTTCATTGTTCACTTTGACTAAGATTATATTATTTGGATGGCCTTCTTTGTGTAAGTACTCGACATCTGTACCAGTCGGTATGTTCATTTCTATTACGCTTGGCGGAAATTTGAACAATACAGAAGGTTAGATATTTTTTATCTATGGCGGCACTAGCTGTGCCCCGTAGTTTCACCTGCGTAAAATTTATATTCTTTCTGGAATAAGACATATCTTAGACAAAAAGACAAGTAAAAACATTTATAATATTAGTACGATATCGGTCTACTGGGGCCTAGACTGAATTTAGGATCATGATTTATTGAAATAAAGACTCGTGTGTGTATATATAATATTAAGTTGAAGAATTCTAGAAGTTTAACAGCCACTGTAAGAAGTCTATCAGTACAACTGGCAACACGTGTGTCACTGGGACCGGACCAGCTTGTAACGACGAGGCGAAGAGTAGGATCCTAAGGGTCGAACCACAGAAATACGTTCTGTGGCCTAAACACAATTGTACTAATAATATTGTACAAATATTTCACTGCCAGACAGACTCCTTAGCTTTCTTTTTACCACCGTACGGAGTATTAGGTAAATAAGTTTTCTGAATATCGTAGAGAACCCACTACGCTATATGTACCTGTAACTATATTTAAATCGTTTAAATTTTGCGTGATTTAATGTTCTAAATTAAAATCTAGTAGTGATCGTAAATGGAATTGCAAAAAAATTAATTACGTAATGACACAAATCCTGTCAAATATAATCTACATGAATTTTGCCCCAATTATGATCTGTGATCTATATCACTATTGTTATATTTTTAAATATGTATATATTTTGCAGCCTAAGTTTATCACTGAAAGCATGGCGGATATCATTAGACATTAGATTTGACAGGATAACTGCTAATCAACTTAAATGTCGATTCTCACATTTTTTATATGAACTACCTAGCTTAAACGCTACAAAATAGACATGGTTCCAGCCATAGACTACTATTAATATACTAGAGGTTCCAGCGAGCTCGGGCCATTGCAAAGCGGCTGACTTTACTAACGTTTATCTATTATTTTTATTACCAATGAAATAAAACTTAGCCAACGGACACATCTTTTACTGCCTTGTCTATGTTCGATGACATTCTCCCCATTGTAACTAGCATAGCTGGAAGACTGCTGTTACACAATTCGCTCCATCTGCGTTCGAGGGAGCAGTTATGTCAATCTATTCTTATTTTTTAGAATCAAACAGACCCACTTTCTGAAATATATTTCCCATCTTCACTATCACCAATATCTTGTTATTGAGGATTATTTCTACAGCATTCTGATTTTCAATTTAAGTACGTCGGAATCTAGTTTAGAGATTTTATTAAATCGTTATAAATAGACACCTACCATATCGAATGTTTTGGAATGAGTTACAATCTCAATCGTATTGATATTAAAGCAATAGAACAAAACGTTTAATTTTGTATTAACTAAAATGTAAAGCCACATTTTCCATGCCACATGTTAAGGATGGATGCACATCTGACCGAATTTCGACAGAATTAAAGCTTAATATTAGAATTAATGCATAATGTAGGCCGGCCTCGATTTTATCTTAGCATTCTGTACTACAGCGCACTATTCAAACTTGCGTTAATTACTTAAGGGATTGAAAGCTTGCTCTCTTTTTTATTGTTTTAGTTTTATCTGCGTAAATTTTCAAATTTCGAAACGTCGCTTTCTTTTAGAACTCAAATTGTAATAAGATTTGTGAAAGTATAAAGAATACAAGGAATTTTATTTCTTGTGTCGAAAGATAATTCAGCGAAGCAAGAAATTCCTGTCGATTTAATTTGAACAAAGGTCTTATTTCCATCTTCTATTTTTATAACGCGTCCCTTACCCTATATTTGGGTGTCTTGCTAATACATTCGTAAAGAGAGTTCTTATTGTATTAAAATTAATTCAATAATTCATACTAATATTATATTTAAAGCAATTCAAAGGCGTATGTATAGTCGTGCTTGAGTACCGGCGATGGACTCGCCATCTGTCACGTAAATCTCACGTCATCTCTGGCGGAAAGTGGGTGTGTGATTACGACCTATAAACCTCTGCCTACCCCTTCGAGGACCCTTGTGGGAAGGCGAGAGGATATATTATAAATATAAAGCGGTGCAGTTTGTGATTTTTTTTTGTGCGACTTCGTTAACCGACAAGCTGCTTCAATGTTTGGCTTCGAAGTTCAATCCGTGGCGGTTTGTGGAAATAGACAAAAGAAAGGTACCGAATAAAAAAATATATTACAGCGTAAATACCGGGTTGTAGGTACCAATTCTGTTTGACAGGTTAAATCGCCAAGATACCTACATCGTGAGGCAGTATGCGCGACTTACGAGATTCGTCTTCTATCGAGTAAGTAGGTATAATAAGAGATGGTGTATGAAACGCAACTAAATAAGGTTTTTATGACAGTTTTCTAGAGGTTGTCTCAAGGGCGAAGTAGGAGCTTTCAGGAACGAAACGTGCGCTTATCCTTCGCAGTCTTAAACTAGGGATTACAGGGTGTGTCACGAGCTTAAGCTCCAACCGCTGTGATTTGTCTTGAGCTACGAGTTCAAATTCCTTCGGCAGCCGGCAGCTAGTCGGGTGCTCTGAAGGTTGTCAAACTTTTAATTTTCCTTTGAAACTTCGATTTCCCCTGAAACCTTGAAACTTACAATCAAGCCTTGGAGAGCATCAAAGGGTTAGGCAGGTAGTTATTTCTTAATAAGTGACGCTATTATTCAGGCTACGTGCGCCTGTCGGCACCTAGCGACATTGTGTTGCGTCCAAGGACGCAATAGTAGCGCTACGGATTACTCAAACACGAAATATCGACAATAACATGGTTGCTATCTTTTTACTATTGGATTAGAATTATATCGATGTTGATAACTTTATGTATCTATAAATGAGGACTATGACTCACGGGTGGTGACGTAAAACATATCGGCCAAGTGCGAGCGACTTGCACACTGGGATCCGTTGGTACCTAACAATGAGGTTCTTTTTTACATCAATGGTACCTAAGCGTTTCGTAAAGTATGGTGACCATTTGAAGTACAGCCCGGTAGGAATTTACTAAACTCTGCCATCAACGGCTCCATTTTGATTATTACAGTTATAAAAATGTTGTGACAAATAATTTGTAACCCGGTGTTATTGTATGGATCGTTGTAAGGCTGGGTAAATGACAACACGCTTAATTAGCTGCTAGCTCCAGGGATTGGGGTCATGCATTACATATTTAGTAATGGTGGTGTTTAGACTGACATATACATAATAATACTTCCACGGTCCCCGAAGGGGTAGGCAGAGGTGTATAGGTAATACCCACACACCCACTTTCCGCTAACTTAATGTACCTATATTGAAATTACGACTAACTAATCTACTTAGCGGTTCCACACGCCTTAAAATTAATTTTGCAAGTTCGAACTTACGTACTTACTTAGTACAATGATTGGTCACACTACAAGCTTTACGGTGAAGGTAAAAGCGAGAGGAAAACCGGCATATGTTTTAAGAAGAAATTCAAAGGCGTATGTATAGTCGTGCTTGAGTAACGGCGATGGATACGCCATATAGCACGTTGGAACCTAAAATATATCTCGGGCAGAAAGCGGACGTGTGGGTACTACTAACTACAGACTTCTACTTACCCTTTCGGAGACCCTTGTAGGAAGGCGTGAAGATATTTCTTTCTGTAATAAAACGTATCCTGTGTTATTCTATCTCGGTGGTAAATTACATCCAATTCCATTCAAACGCTCTGGCGTGAAACAGTAAGCATTAAAAAAGTGTGAATGTAGTTTACATGTGTTCTCTTCGAAATAACTAACCCGAAATAAGGTTGGATCTTGCAGTATAACTTCGTCCTCCTTTTTAGACGAAAAATAAAAACCAAACAAACACAGTAGGTAAGTATTGCCAGTAATAGCCAGGTATATTTATCCCACGCATATGAAATCGCGCGCGGCGTCAATCCTTACACATATTATAATACGAAAGTCAATTTATTTGTAACGCTTCAACGTATTGACTTCTCAACCAATTTGCGTACAAAAAAGGACAGAATTTGTTCTATCCCGGAGGAGACACTGCGTGGGATTTGTGCTTGCTTTTTAAGTACAGGCAACACCGTAGGGCGCAGCTGGTTCAATATATAGTTATAAATAACTTTGAGCCCGGGGCTGGCGGGTATTTGAAACCCTAAGCGCCTACGTACAGTAAAACAACGTTAAAGTAGGGCCTAAATTGAGTAAAGTGTTCACATTTACAACTCAATTACTCAACGTCTGCACAAAGGAGTATTTGTAACAAGGTAATCTCTTATTATAAAACGCAACTTTTGTGTGTCTATAAATCTTGGTAATATAGGTACATATCTCAACCCGTCCCTTAATAAAGGTATGTATTTTTTTTATTGTCCATTTAGGAGCTTTTGTTACTTATCAAAGGCTAGACCAAAGAGAATGGCATCTCTCTAGCCAGGTACTTCTTAAAAAAAATACCATGGTAACATGGCTTATGGTGCTAATAAACACGCGCTCTCTTGCGTGTAATTATTGACTACTGCTTGCACACGTTTTAAGGAAATAGTCACATCCGTGATTGGCTGGAAAGGATGTAGTCGAACATGATGAATAAGTATTAATGCGCTTAATAGGAACAGTGATTTCTTACGCCGAACGATGTACGAAACTGTCGCATTTTCTTTCAAACCACTAGTTTTACGGCGATGGAAGACCTGCAAACGTTTGAGAAGAAATTCAAAGGTTTGTAATTGTGCCAGCAATAACCATGGCATACCTAATCGACTTGTATTGTCGCACGCTGCTCGAATCTGAGGATATTGTAGGTAATAAATTTGATAACAGCAGTGGCTTTTATTGCATAGGTATATTGGATTAGTTGTAATTGTACACTTTTACACTGTGTAACCAAAATGGAGATCGCATTATTGGTTCAGCTGTTCTTTGCACAATGCCTGCGTCAATATTGCACGGCTTTTGAATGTTACAAGCATAAATATTATAATATACCTATGTGTATATTCCTCACGCCTTCCCACAAGGGGTCCCCAAAGGGGTAGGCAATAGATGTGAAGGTAGAACCCGTAAGGTGTAAGCCCGACTATACGTCTTTGAATTTCATCAAAAAAGTATGCAGGTTTCCTCTCGATGTTTACCTTCACCGTAAAGCTCGTGGTGTGACTAATCACTAACCTAATAACTAACTAACCTAAAACTTAAGTTCAGAAAAACTCATTGATACAATCGGGATTCGAACCTGCAAATTTTGCCAACTAAATTCGAAGCTCATATATAGTATAGTACCTTATTAATAATGGAAAGCAGAACCTACATTATAAAATATATTTGACGAAGCAAGTGGCGAATAATTAATTTTTGGATGGACCAATCAGTACATGAATCGTTAACAATGTCCACTCTTGGTTTCGGTATATATAAATAAATACCTCGGGAAAATACCACACAAATTGACCCAGTTGCAAACTCATCAAAGCTTGTGCTATGGAAACTAGACAACAATATACAGAATACCGCTAATAACTTAAGGTGATGAATTATTAGGTATGAAGAGACTGATGAAAGTAGACGAAGCGAAAGAGGTATGTAAGTCTAGAGAGAACTGGCGCTCTATACTCTCTGCCTACGCTACTACGACTTGGCGTGAAAGGGAGGCATTATTATGCTCTCAACCGTTGAAACGTGCGTAAGAATATCAATTTAGGTGTTCTTAATCACACTAGTGATTGGGAAATTGTGTACCTCATCGAACGAGGAGGATCGACATTTCCTCCCATACCGTGGCTCCGTTACTTACCTATGCATAGTTAAGGACATATCTTATTAGTAATATTTTCCAAAGTAGTTAACTATAAATATGACTACAGTCAAATAAAATAATATAAATACTTTACTTATAAACTTAAATAATTGTACCTACGTTAGTCTTATTTATTTCATATTTCTATCAAGGTGGTAAGTGCAAACTAGCACGCCGCCTGCCTGATGTTAAGCGGTTACCGCCGCCTATATACACTTGCAACACCAGAGGTATCGCTTACGCGTTGGAATGAAAAGAAAATTGTTTGGAATTCTTTTACGTTACCAAAATAAATGTTGTCTATGTCAAAGTCAGAGAGCAGAAAACAACCCTTTATTAAAACTGTACATACATTAACATAATGACAAACATGATTGTGAGTGACGCAGCCGACCTGGTCCAATGGCACAATACATTGCAAATATGGCTGCAGTACCTAACATTACATTAATACTGCTTTAATGAATATTTAAAATTAATAACAAATTAAAAGTAATTAAAAAATAAAGTTAGTCTTGAATCGTTTAGAATACGCGCCGTTTTAAATCCACCAATACTTAAACTTCCGGACAATTAATAACTTTTGTATTAAGTTCGTGTCAAGTCCGAAACAGTGCATATTAATTAGCTATCGTTATTTAATTATTTTATATAATATATGAAATATAAACTATAATAAGCATTTTTAAACTAACTGTAGTATATTAGAGCCTAATAAAGAAGGATAGAAATTGACCACATTGCAATTTTTTTCTGCAATGTTTGAAGTTTGACGTCACCTGACAGATGTCAAATTTGGCGCGAACTAATTATTATATTTTTAGTCTATATAAGTTAGTACTACATTAGTATTACAGTTAGTATTACAATTATTCAGATATATGTATATGTCTGATTGCTTTAAACAATGGTTGGCGAGTACCACTTGACTACCATAGACAATTAACTGCAGGAATGTGCTACGGTCTACTTTGTTACGCAGAGCCAGGGCTCGTATAAAGAATTGCTATTATAATCTTAATTGCACTATTAAATTATAAGAACAGTATTTAATAACCAATTGAGTAGCTATATCATCAAGTTTTTTCGTATCATTCATACGCAATTGCAAAAGTTCTCAACCAACTACTTATAAATTCTGCACTACTAACGCCATCTCTTGATTTCCGGATATAGCTTTTTCGTTCTTTACTTGTCTTAGGGTACTCGAATGCAAAGTACAGCCTTATTGAGCTAGGTTCAAGGTTATACGAGTCACTAATCAATATTTCTCATTTTCATCTGTAGTTCAAACCTCCTGTTGGTGCGAACTCCTTTAATAATTGTTCTATTCTCATTTCTCTTCACACTCCTTTTGTCTGTAAAAGACTTTTCTCTTAGAACGATTTGCTTGGCGGCTTCGCGCCTCAGTGACGTAGTGCCGGCAAGGGAAGGTAGCGTGGCCTGTCGCGTGAGTTTGTTAGGTGGATTTTCCTTCGCCTTCACTTCAGTGTTTTTCATAGGAATGCTAAAAGGATTCACGTCCAGGTTTAGCTTGAAACCGAACCTTGTGTACCCGGGTTGAAGGGTCTCTATAGTGGCTCGTTGTTTCGTAGGCGTGTCTGCTTTGTTATCGTCATGTGGTAAGTCCTTTGTTGTAGCTGGAACAATAAATATATAGATTGTTCTAGTGTGATTGTAGTCTGTCTTGTGCTTTAGAAAAATATGTAGGTCCAGGGGACCCTTGGAGGAAGGCGTGCAGATATTACATGATTTTATTTATTAGTATACGAATGAGAAGTTCAATAAGTGTTCCTGTACCCTCACGTTGAATAAAATATTTTTATATATGAATTTGAACCAGTTTCAACGAATAGCTAGTTCGCATTGTATGTAGGTATGTTAAATGATTCCATATCGCAGTATCTATGTTCCAAAGCATGTAGATAGTGGGGTAGCGCAGACGATTGAGTCACAACCGATAAGATCTGTGAAGTAGGTTCGACATCGACGGCAGTAGGTACACGTTGTCTGATATAACTGAATACAAGTTACGATAATGCGTGTGGGTGCACGTGGGTCACGTGACCACTAATGTTGCATTGTCATATTGTTGCAATAATCATAGTGATATTGCTGGATTCTTTAAGTCCATTTTAGGGTTCAAAGCTGGCAGGTCAAAAGGTAACATACGTTATAGAAAAATCTACGAAATTATACTAGCAGTGAGCCGAGGTATCACCCGCATAAATTTTGTTTTATTTTTCAATAAAAAACATTCTGTGTCCAGCTCTTTATCTATCTCTGTACTGAATTTCATTCGATTTATTTCAGCGTTTCTGGCGTGATTGTCAACAGACATCGTCGGAAACTTTCGCATTTATAATATTAGTAACATCTTTACGACTTGGTACAAGGGTACCTGCAGGGTTTAGGGTTAGGCAGAGGTGTAAAGCCCATTTTTGGCCTAAGTTCTATTAAGGTATTAAATTATAGGTTTATGGGTATAAAGGACCAACCTACGTCAAACACGACTTTATACAGTATGTCTTAGAAAATAGAAAAGTTGCTCAAATATGTGTTAGGAAGGAAATAACAATAAAATACATTCCAGTTTGAAGTTTTCTTTTACCTTTTTTTCGCATAAAAATACCTGCTGGAGCGATATAGTTTGACGTGTAGAATCTAACGAAGTTTTATTTTTAATGTAATTAATAATTTCTGAAAAGAACAACTCTTGAAACGATGTTTCCGAGTGAGTATTCTTGTTTTATTGCATCGTCATGGGGATATATTTACAACGCTAAAATACAACTGTTCTTTTTTTCTGAGAAACCCTGAATACACGTCCTTGAATCGCATCTCAAACATGGTTTCCCCACGAGGCTCACGATGTATTTCTTTAACCACTCCTATATACATTTTCCGCATTCTTAGACTCAACAAAACTATGCAATAAGTTAGCTTTAGGTATTTGGTTTCATGGCCATTTTTTCTGATATAAAACATGCGAATTATAATACATGGATGGACAATGGCCAAGTGGTTCGAGTAGTCGCCTGGAACACAAAGATTGCATGTTCGAATCCCGACTGAACCAATTAGTTTTACTGAACTTGACTATACAGTGATTAGTCACACCACTCTAATCGGTGAACGAAAGTTACTACCTATACACCCCTGTCTACCCTTGAGGGAAGGCGTGACGACATATACATGTAAACATATCCTTAGTATTAATCCAGCAAATAATCAATCTCTGTGCCAAATTCCTTTCAGCCTTTCTGGCGTGAGTAACCAGCACTCAAACATCCTAACAAACTTTCGCATCTAGGTAAACCTACTAATATTATGGATCTAAAGACATTCTTTGTTTGTTTAAGCATTTGGTAGGCCTTCATTTAGGTAGGCTATATATCATGATAGTACACCCAAAGGAACAGCACACCCAAAAGACTGAGGCAGCCATACTTAACTCCTGTGGGGGGCATATCTAGTTTGCATAGAGAAGAATGAAACGAACCTCGAACAGTCTTGTCCACCACTCCAGTGGGCGTCAGCAGCTTTTTCGCCCGCTTCGCCTTGCGCTCCTGGCATTCGTCCAGAGACTCCATCTTGTCGAACTGCTTCTGATGCATCGCCGCAAAGTTGGGCAGCTTCGTTCGGGAGGGCTTCGCCTTCCCCGGGGTAGTGACCTTCTTAGATGGCGTCGTTGGCTCTAATTTCGCTATGGAGTAGAAAAACATAATGTATGATATATCCTCACGCCTTCCCACAAGGGTCCCCGAAGGGGTAAGCAGAGGTGTATGGGTAGTACAAGTCACCACCACTCACTCACTTTCCGCCAGAGATATATTTTCGGTGCCAACGTGACAGATGGCGAGTCGCCATCACCGTTAGTCAAGCCCGACTACACATACGTTTTTGAATTGCTTCTCAGACGGATGACTCCTTGCCTTTGGGGTCATTAGGGGTATCAAATAAATAATAATAACCCTCCGCCCATCCACATATTATGAATGTTCGCCGGTTCCAAGATCTCTTGACCAATGCTTGAGCGTTCGATCGTTGATCTAGTTAGAGAGTGGTCATCATTTGCCGCTTCTTCCACACAGGTAGGTAGAAAGTGAGTAACTAGCGTGGTGTGTCATACCCGAAGCGCTGGTGGTCCTCGGGCGCGAGAGGCGGTCGACGGAGCGCTGCATGTCGCCGCCCAGCCGCGAGCGCTTGGCCTGCGTCGCGTCCGCGTCCCCCAGCGTGTACGAGCGCTTGCGGGCCCCGGCGCGGCCGCCCTCTGCAGGCAACACACATCGTCTACTTCAGCTATTCTCAACCTTTACTCAGCGACTTACTAACCTACTCTACAAATTCGCGACATCGTTACATACGTACATGAATATTGAGATGCAATTTTCATATAAGATAAAAATGTCGTATGTGTGAATCAGGCGACACAATTGACAGGGGCTTGCGACATACCTGTGTCGTCATTTGGTGGTTGGGAACCACTGTACTAGTAAGTACTTCACTATAGAAGTATACATAGGTAATATAGCTTGCTATATATATAATAGCTAACGCTAATAGAATTGCTATGAAGTATGATTGATCCTTCAGTGAAAGATGTAGTAGAAATAATAATATAAAAATAATGCCAAGGTGTCAACGTGACAGATGGCGAGTCCATCGCCATTACCCAAGCACGACTATACATACGCCTTTGAATTACTTCTCAGAAGTATGCAGGTTTCCTCTCGATGTTTCCCTTCACCGTAAAGCTCGTGGTGTGACTAACCACTGTACTTAGTTCAGAAAAACTCATTGGTACAGTCGGGATTCGAACTTGCGATCTTTGTGTCGCAGACAACTGCTCGAACCACACGGCCACCACGGCTTTTTTGTAGAAATATTTTTTGTTTGAAATGAATCTCTTACCCTTGTCCTCAAATATGAAGCTCTTGTTGGAGCCCTTCAGGTTGGACTTGATAACCTTCCGCTTCTGTTGGACCACTACAGCAGGATTGTTCACAGGGCTGCTGAACATGACTTTTGTGGTCCTCGGAGCACCTTCAGTAAGAGATGCCATGCTGGTAGACTTCTCAATAGACCGTGTTACATTCAACATTGGTCTTTTCTTGTTCGAGCTGTGGAAAGGTGTGCAACCAGGAGAGGGCAATGAAAACCTTTTCTGGGGAGTCTTTTCGGAACTAGATTGCTGTACGTCTGAGCTGTCTTTTGTGAATGTTCCTTCTCGCTTAAGGGGAGTAACGGGTGCCTTTGCCGGAGACTCTATCTTTGTTGTGTCTAGCCGGGTGTTGTCTAAACTGCTCTCAATAAGTACTGGAGTGGTGTTGAGGATATTGTCATGAGATTCATCACTAGTCAAGCTCACATGCGACATATCTTTGTCTGTATCATCTGAAGTTAAAAGTGAAGACTTAGAGCTCTTGTCAAAAGTCAAATCTTTATTGTTTTCCGAGTCAAAACTCTTTGGTTTGTATGTATCAAAAGTACCATTACATTCCTCTGATTTTAAACTTATATCTGGTATTATGTTCTCAAGGGTGTTAGACGTGTCTGCTCTCTGGTCATGTGTAGTGTCTATAGTCTTTGGATCCTTGTCATAGGTGCTATTTAGTCTGACTGAGGTTCCATTAAGGGTAATGTTGGCATTCTTAGCCTCAAATGTGGTGTTATGACCATTGGAGAGTCTGTCGAAAGTGTTATGACCATTGGAGAGTCTGTCGAAAGTAGTATTTAAAACTTTGGTTGATGAAATGTCACTTTTATCAAATGTGCTGTCTTTTACATTTCCAATTGAAGATTTTCTTTTCTTTTCATCCATCTTAAGTACTTCCTTTTCATAAGTGGCATTGAAGTCATCTGTAGACAAGGCTAAAGAGGTGTTCTGTTTTAAGCTGGATTTTCTCTTGCTTAGCCTATTGTTAGTTTTGGAGTCAAAGTCCTCAATACTTTTTGCCAATGATCTCTTCAATAATTTTGGACTGCCCTTATCAAAAGTACTACTAACTTCAGCTTTATCAAATGTAGAATTCTTCACCTGTTTTGCTGTCTCTGAAGGTGTGTTAGAATGATTAAAGATGAATGGTTCAGTACAATTGTTTACTATAAGAGATATTTTTTTTGATTTTCTATTCATGTAATTCTTAAAAATATCTAATGAGTCGGATGTTTCTGTATCATGCTTTGATATTTTCATGTCCTCTTGTACATTATTAACTGGAGATGTCACAGCAACCATATCAGAAACCAAACCAGACTTCTTTTGTTTTAATTTCTTTGCAGAATTCCTATTTTGAACAGGATATTTTTTATCTTCAATTTCCAGTTCTTGCATTATAAATTGTGAGCTGTGGGCAGTGTGGTCATTACTATAAATATTTACTTGATCATCAATTTTATTACAATTTACAATTCCGTTACATTTCACTGGACTGCCCGCAGCACTGTGAAATGAATCAACGGATGTGACGCTTTTATTCAAACCAACAGTTCCAACAGGTTCCAATATTGTATCAACAATAATTGAACTGGACTTCTTTTTCTTCCTTTTAGACTTTCTCTTAGGCACTGGCTCAGTCTCAACTGGTTCAGCAGATGGAACCCTATTCTTTCCTTTCTTTTTTAGTGGTTTTACTTCCACATTAACAGCTGCTTCAACACTCACTGGTTGTACAATATCCTCGCTGTCGTTTTCAGAAAATTTCTTAGTGCGCCGCGTGTGTCTTCGTTGTTTTTCCGAGTTTTTCGCGCTGGTTTTGTCCGTCTCTGAATCAGCCATGTTATGCTCCTTAAGAGTGTTTTTCCTTAAAGAGCGAGTGCTCCTGCCCTCATGTGATAAAGTTACGTCGCCCACCAATTCATCGTCAGTGGGGTAAGTTACGTAATTTACACGTTTCTTAGACTTCAATAGAGGTATATTAGATTTATCCACATTCTCCTTTGACTGTTTCCTTCGAGACTTTTTTTCACTTTTTGAGCTGGGGTTGTCTTCATTGTTATCAATTTCATGAAATGACCCGTGGATACCTGAAACAACGTAGGCGAGTAAGTACGTAAGTATCAATGGCATTGGCTTGTAAAGTAAACAGGTGTATTAGGTACAAAAAAACCTTATTTATTTATATTTGATAACGAATTTATAGGCCAGTACTTACGTTTACCAGATCTTGTAGACATTTTCAGCAAATACACATAAAACTCATTGAAGCTATACAAACAACTTCACTGTTTACGTTTTTATTTTGGCTCGTCGGTTTAACGTTTAGAATTTTAAAATCTTTAAGCCAACTGCCATACTGCCAACCAAAACAACGTTACAACCACAGAGTGTCATAAATTTCGACATACTAGCTATAGATTACAAAATATATTATACTAGGCAGATGGCCAACAAGCATGTATGTAGCTAGTCTGCGAGTGACGAGTGAACGAGTGATTTGAAGATCGGCCAGACTATTACAACTCTAAAAGAATAATAGGACAATACCCTGGCTGGAGGTCTAGGTCTCGCTATTGACCGATTAAGTAGCAAAAGTTCCCGGAACTCACGTTACGAGAGACAATATAAAAAAAAACAGGACAATACGACCAGAATTTAAATTTAATTTCTGCCTAAGTGTATTCTATACGGGTAGTTGAGTATATAACACCGCGAATTTTATATTTATATATATATCCTCACGCCTTCCCACAAGGGTATATGATATACTTTAATAGACGTTACAAATTCTAAAATGTATGGTCTGAAAGACTAGTATCCATAACAAGAAATATAATATAAGCTTCTTTATTGTCAGTCATGTCTATCGCACCAGACTGAACTGACAGAACTGACTGTCAATAATATTGTCAAAAGAATAGTTTAACGAACAACGAACGGAAGCGGTTTATTTCATTGATTTAATAACGGAGTATACAATAAATATATACGTTTAGTGAATTCGCTGTAAGGGCCAGGTATCACTCTGTTCAAATACTGAAAACTTGAAAAATCTCAAGTACAATGCTTTAAAATATAGTACTAAATTCATTCAGTGATTTGTTTTTGGTGGAACAATGCGTTATGCATGAAATACCGTCAATTAATATTGGATGACTCAATACTGAGAATACGCTATGGGTGTACGTTATTGTTTAGGTTTAACGGCAATTTTGCTTTGCGTCGACTTCTGCTGGAGTGACAGAGGCGACTATATCGGCTGCTACCGGTTAAAGATAGAAGACAATCTTAATACGCATACCGGGCAGACAGTGGACGGTTGCATCTCTGCTTGCGAGCAAGTCTATTACAAATACGCTATACTAGGCAACGACTCCAACTGTTTCTGTGGTAATTCGCCGGGTCAGTTCAAACTACCTCTAGAATTATGCGATACACCCTGCCCAAAGAATGATAGTCAGAAATGCGGCGGAGATAATACTGCCAGTGTTTATGACACTGAGGTTACCACGCCAAGCTGGCCGTCCACTATGGACATACACAATATCACAGAGACAACCCTGCAGGTATACTGGACAGCTCCGGATGCATTTTCAACTATTACAGGCTATGTAATCAGAGCTGTGGTCCTGGAAACATTTGCAGATTCTGCATTATTACCTCTTGAATGGAGAGTGTCAAACAGCACCTTCCATACGGAACTCCTGAACTTACAGCCTGGATCAAAGTATAACATCAGTGTGGCAGCAGTTAATTATGATGAAGAAGGTCCCAATGTTGCAAACACTGTGGAGACAATAATTGGTACACCCGACCCTAGTCCTCCTGACATAGTGGTACGTCAGAGGCATGGTGATCATATGTTAGTCCATATACCTGAAGCTAACAATGTGAATGGACCTGTGTCTATGTATAGGGTAGTGGTCTCCATAGAATTATACCAACAAGGATTTATGATTGATAATTTGGGAAACTACACTTTTGCAAAAGACCAAGGGCTTCCATACTATATCACAGCAGAATTAGATCTTGATGATATTAAGACTGACTTTGTCATAGGTAATAAGTTGACATACAATGGATTCTACAATGCCCCATTGCCACTTACAAATGACATTGATGTGTCCTTAGGTGTTGTCAGTGAGAGAAATAACATCAAGAAAATAAGGTATGCTGAATCAACAAAAAAAATAATTTTGAACATAAATGAACCAGAAGATATGTCTCCTTTAGTTGTAGCATTAGGAGCAGCTATTGCTATTGGTGTTGTGCTTTTATTGATTGGCTTGGGGCTCTTGATCATCTTAAGGAAGAGGATCCACATGGTGCGACTACAGAGGGGCTCGCAGTCACTGCCACTAAATCCTAGCGAACCATGTGTAGAGATTGAGAATGCAGGGTTTCTACAAGACACTGAAGATAGGGTAGACTATTATGGTAATTTGAAAAGGAAGTTATGGAATATACCTAGGAATCTCATCGAAATAGACATCTCCTGTATTGTCGGACTGGGCAGCTATGGCAAGTTTACCAAGTGTAAAGTCCAACAACATGGTGCACAAACCCCTGGCCTGGTACAGGTGGTAGCTGACAGAGATCTAGAGAAGCCAGACAAGAAACTCATGTTGCAAGAACTAGATCTCCTCATCAAATGCAATGAACACGAAAATGTCATCTCACTGATAGGCATTTGTGAAACCAACACAACTTTGTTCATAGTGTTGGAAGACACAAGGCACACGCTGAAGGAAATGCTCATACAAAGCAGGCAGAGAGACTTACAGAATAACAAATTCAGTCTTGTTTCTGAGAATAAGTTGCTTCAAATCTGTGTAGACATTGCTCGGGGTATGGAGTACCTTCACAATAAAAAGGTAGTTCATAAAAGGTTAAGCTGTCGGAACATCGTTATAGGGTATGGAGGAGGGGCCAAGGTCTCTGGGTATGGGTTGGCGCATATCAGACCTATGCACGAAACACCGGATTACACACGATGGACATCACACGAAATGCTACGTCAGACGAGATTTAACCCCAAGGCAGATGTGTGGTCCTTTGGATGTCTGTTGTGGGAGGCATTAACACTAGGTGCCACACCCTTCAACCATACAGGGAACAAGGATGTTGCTGCCAGGGTTTTAAGGGGTATGCGCCCATCCCAGCCTTCGTATGTGGGCGACGAATTATTCCAACTGTGCCTGCAGTGTTGGCAAGTAGACCCCGACGAAAGACCAGATTTCACAAGCCTCTTGAACGAATTGAGGCCATTTGCGGATGGGCCAGGGACAAGAAGTCTTAGTTTCACGCATTATAACGGATTTAATTACGAACCTTATATAGCACAGTATGAAATAGTTTCATAGTTACACATATACATGAGCAAAGTGTCATACATAATATCAAATACTATAACTCTAGCGTGGACTTCTATCTATGTATGTATGAACAGTGGTGAATATATATTGAAGTTTTGTAATTATCTTCCAAGTAGTTGCTATTAAGTATTTACCAATTAGCCAATTAACTTAAAATAAGTAATATTTTTTGTATTATCTGAATAAATTAAGTCACATATTCAACTAAACCACAGCGCCTTCGCAACAGCGAAAGGAGTGAATATACCCAGATACCTTAATCAATAGCATTTTAGTCTCGGGACTTGGCGGGAATATTGCCTTGTTTGCACTAAAGTGCATTTATATTTTTATACTTGTCATATTTATGTCTCATTTAGACTGATCAATGGCAGCAGTGTATTGTATAATAATAACAAATATAAATTATACTTAGAAAACCTATAGTTATATGCCATGCAATAATATAAGTATGTACCTATTTAATTATTAGTCACACCACGAGCTTTACGGTGAAGGAAAACATCGAGAGGAAACCTGCATACGTCTGAGAAGAAATTCAAAGGCGTATGTAAAGTCGTGCTTGAGTAACGGCGATGGACTCGCCATCTGTCACGTTGGCACCTAATATACCTCTGGCGGAAAGTGGGTGTGTGGGTATTACCTATACACCTCTGCCTACCCCTTCGGCGACCCTTGTGGGAAGGCGTGAGGATATATTATTTTATTATTATTGTATGTATAGTGGTGCTTGAGCGGAATCTCTATCTGTCACGTTAGCACCTAAAATATATCCCCGGCGGAAAGTGCGTGTGTGGTTACTACCTAAAACCTCTTCCCCATCGGGGGGGCCCTTGATTATAAAAAATAAATACAGACGGCGAAGGGAAATTAAAACAGCATACTTTTTGCATTTATTTAATGTTAATATAATATAGACAATGTTCAAGGTACCTTTTAATTGGTTTTCGAGCTTTTAAACACTAAGCCATTGTAACCTTTTGGATGTAACGTCTTAACTTGTACAACATTGCAAATTAACACATCATTAGAAAATCAATGTGACGGTACAACTAACTAAACGAATAACATTGACTAAAATATACAGAATTTTTAATTCAAAAGTAATTTATATATGCATATATATTAACCAACATTTTCACAATTCAAACTTAAATATAAAAAAAAATTGTTTAACTTTTTACTCGTACATAACATGCAGACCCGTTTATCGTAAACCAAGTTAACAAAAAATATTATGAATAAAAAATAAAACTCCATGAATGTAGCGTACACTAGTGTACCGCGCAACAATGTTATCGATACAATACAATATAAAGTACGGAGCCGACGCACGCGCCGCTATACATACTTATAATACGCAACAAGTTATAATTCAATAGAATTACTATAACATATCAATCTCAACATGTGTAAAGGTTGATGAGACAACGACCGACCGGCGCTGGCTCTCGGCGCGCCGTCGCCTCGCACCACGCTGTCATCAGTGTCTCGACTAGTTCGCTAGTCCCGGCGACCAGCACACACAGCACCAGCGACCGTAACACTCAGCGTCGCAATGGTGCCAATGCCACTGATGGCAGCGGCGCGCGGCGGCGAAGTGGCCGGGAGGGCACAGCGCGGCCGACGTGCAACAATGCGTTAACAATACCGACCAAACCAGGGAACAGAGACCGCGAGTGTACCGCGCGCGACCCCGCATGAAGCCGATGATAGCAACCAATCAATATTTATATATTACAATAATCCCTACCGCTTGGGACGCGTTCGTGTCGATGTCAATATGCGCAAGTTGATTCCTCAGTCTTTAATAAATTGATGACAATGAGCAAGGGGAGTAACGTAAATGAAACAATGTTATGCAACTATGTACAGAGTGTGAGCGTGAGCGGCGCGCGGCGGTCGCGTGCGGTCCGCGCCCCCCGGCCGGCCGCTGCGTGCTGATGTCTTAATGTTGAGTTCGACTTGAACGCACAGCCTTTTTCCTAAACACAGTATCGAACCTTAGCCTAGCCTAGCGCACCCAATGGCTGCCACCTTCGCATTATACCCACTAAACTACCTATAGTAATTACAATAAACCACTCTATCAACAAATTCAACAACATTTAGCTATTAAAATTAAAAGGATGATGAAATACGCGGTCACCGAGTTTCCTCAGCTCGACGTGCCGCTACATGCCTGCCTGTGAAGAGTCACAACTAGCTACCTTATGCTACAACATTGAAACTCCTTAATGGTAACTACGCTAATGTGTGGGGTGTACCGAGGGGTCGGGGCTGGGGGGAGGGAGGGAGGGAGGGGAGAGAGGGGCGCGCCCGCCGCTAACTCTAAGGGACGAGCTCTAATTTATTGCCACAACCTGTAATAGACAACAGTAAACTATGAAAGCAAGACTTCATAGGAGCGCATGATATCACTCACACTTGCAACCCCTGTGTGTCGACAGCGAGAAAAACCACTTAAGTAATTCATCATAGTGTGAGTGCGTGCAGTGTACACGTATATTAATATATGATTCCCTATGAACCTTGCTTCCCTGCTACAACGATGGGTACGTCGGGCCCAGGCGGGCGGGCGGGTGACGTCACGTCGACGTGGCGCAGTCGATATCACAGAAACAGTACACACCTTCGGAATATGAATCAAAGCAACAAGTAGAAGTGAAATTCGACGGAGCGTTTTTCCCTTTGAGTTTCCCTCCTGCCTGTTCCTCACCATCCAAACACGTCCGGCCGAGGACCCAGCTAGACTACGGCGCACTATTTATTATCTTTCCACACGTTTAAATTTATTCAGAATTATGTTACCGCATTAAATTTATTTTGTATTCACGATAATATACTCTCAAATATTGTAACAACTTCAGTATAACAACATTAACTTTTTCCAGTTATTTAAAAAAATTATCTATACGTAACGATAATATTGTTTTAGTAAGATAATTATTTCTATTACATCATTGTTTAACTATTAAGTGCCGACGCGTTCTCTGCAGTGCTCGGGGGACGAGGCTGAATAACGATAACGAGCAATAAGACACAGACATTGAGGTATTGGTTAATGCTCAATCGCGGTGCACAAACCATGCCCCACTTACACGCGAGACGCCAGGTTTGCAATACCGAGAGAACATAGTAGTTTTAACCTAGCCTCGTATAAGTAGCACTCTAAAATCCTTCGTGGAATGTGTAGGCTTAGGCAGAGAGCGCGTCGTGTAACAATGTAGCGAGCCATAACCGAGAGAAGAAATGTAGAGCTAAGAAGAAGAAACTAATACTACCCCGGGCTCTCACCCCAACAGGGACTTTGCACGAGTTTCCATTAATTTGCAGAGCGCCCTCTAGTTGACTACTTGCATCAACTATATGTATTGAATCCAAAGAGAACAACCTTGTGCGTTGCTGAAACTATCAGATCAAATACAATACTACATCCTTCGAAGTCGGGCTGTGAAACTCCCACAAAGACCCCGTAACACTCGTGTATGCGTGCCGATCTGTATCGTGGAATTGTTCCTTTAATTGACGTATTATCTTACACGATACACTTTCGATAAAATTGAGCTTGTTAAATCGACTTGGACAGGCGAACGCTGTCGGCCATTCGCCAACTCTCCCTCTGGGTTTGCGTTCGCGATTGCTAGAGATTATTTATTTGATCTTGCTTACCCACGTTTACACATCGACCTCATCTGCTATCTCAAAAACTCATTTAGTTTGGAAAATGTATTGTCATGCTTGAGACTGTTATAATTTGACAATTCCCATCAATATGTAAACTTGGGTTTTTCTGTGCGGGTGCTGAAAGTAGGAATTCATAGCCCTCTGAGTTTGAACACAGACTTTTCAATTGGTGATGGGCGCGAAAGATAACTGTTCATAGTTAACTATGATATTCTTCCTCAAGTACACACATTTGATTATCAAGGCTGTACTTTGCTACTTTCAACTCTCACTAACACTCCTGCGAGAATATTTTGAGAACATAATCACATCCCTTATATAATTGTGTCTATGGCAAGTGTAATGCAGCATAGCGATTTAGCGACCTATCGATTGGCCTGGTGCGTCAAATGTATGAATGCGCTCGCGAACGTACAAACCCGACTGTGATTGCTTAATTGACACGAGACGATATATTTACCTACCCCCAAACACACATAGTTCTAGAAATGGAGAAAATCGAAGTACCAGAGACAGCTAGGTACATTTGAAAGATTGAATAGATTTATAACTAGCTTTATGAAATGCCGCTACTGCGCAAAACCTACATAACACACGTATAATGTAAATATAGCCGAGTAACAAGATCGTAACTATATCGAGTTGTCGTTGGACAGCTGAAGTACTTACAACGCTATTATTATATTATTTCACTTTTCTCACACGGAAGTATCAGATATGTTGGCGTCGCGAGCGTCACTCCGCCTCGAGGTCACATTCTGAGATCGCGACAGCAACAGGCAACAGCCACCGTACCTGCACTTATTGCAAGATACGGCGCACGCGCTCCCAAGCTACCGCATGACGCGCGCGCAAGATCGCCACCATCCCATAATAATGAAACTGTCTGAATGATTTAGCTGAGATAATTTGTCTCTCAATTCCTTTTCTTACATACTACCGTACATTATTCGAAGTTAAGCCGATTTTTCATTTAACAATATTAACATTTTATTTTTTTTGTACTTCTTTCCACATTTGTGATAAGTATTCACCGCATCAATTGGAAATTGCCATTTTTCATTCGTTACTACTATAGTTTGTATTATTGGCGCCCACCGTGGGGCGTCCCGTCTTAATTAGTCGAGGCGATCATCTCGTGCTGCTTGCGTGTAAACGATGGCACTTGTCGAGGTAAACAAACACAACTCAACTATCCCGGCGAGGAAAGCGTTGTCACATGGCTTCCATTATTCTACACAGACAGTACCTTGAATATGTCGACGAAAACAATCACAGTTTAAACATGTATCTCTAAGGAAACAAAGGAATGAGGTCTATCTGACCCTACAGCTGCAAGTTAACATTCAGGTATTAGAGCAGGGCGCCGGCAGCGGGTCCAATAGACCCCACATACACATTTCATGGTTAAAAACAATAGCGCGTTAAAATTATATTCCTAATTCAACTGTAAATAATCATATATCATCATATTGTCATCTTGAATAATATATATATATAAATATGCATTTATGTTTAAAACGGTTTAAAATATTATAATATACTTTTGTATCTACTATATGGACATGCATTACACGCATACAATTGTACTTACATCGTAAAATAAACAATTTAGATCAACAAAACGAGCTAGTGCAACATTCCTAATAAAGCTTACCCTTCCCTCAAAATTATAAAAACAAAACAATATTTTATAAACGTATAAAAAAATAAAGATTCTTTACCGTGAGAAGTCAGGAATGACAAAATTCTGATTCAAGCGAAACGCACAATATGTCCAAACGAGATGTCTAAGGCAACAGGCAAACAGCTGAAATTGTACTTTTTAATTATGCAAGTATCAATATTATACAATAATTATTCAAGAAATGGAATTACTAAGTGACTTTGGATATTATTTGGCTCCTAAAGATACCTAAATATTCGGGGCGTATCTCTGACGACCGAAAGCTGTACAAGAATCTACTAAGAGGCCGCGTAGAGAATAGTTCCGTTCTTTTGAGTTAGGCATAGAGCCGTCGGCAGTCTATTCTCCGCACGACCTCATCATTGCACTCAATTATGAACATTTTCCACATAACTTATATAACATTACGCCACGTACACTAGGATAAAAGAAAATAACTTATCAATGGTAACATTTACAATGAAAATAATCTTTTAAAATAACGTTATGCTGTGGTGAACAATATACAAAAATAATATGTGTATGGAATAGGAATTTCCGTGATTGGATATATCACAATCGTACGTTTATTGGCATAAACCTTAAACAACAATAACCGTCCGCTAAGCGGAGTGCAAATAATTGTCATAACTTAATAGAATAAAACGTAAAATATTATATTATTATTTTTCAAACTATTTGTAGTACATGCATTTAAAATGAATATACCTAAAAAATTGTATTTAACATGTAAATAGGTAACATACTATGTATCGATATGCATCGCGTGCGCCACTATTGCACTGACCCTGCTATACAATATTAGTGTGGTGTACCGGCGCGTTACATCGAACTATCGATATCAAAATGTGGTGCGGATTGCTTTCGCTACAGAATGGTGTGGACGCCGCGGGCGGCGACACGCGACGCATATCGAGAGCTGCTGTACTTATCCGTCAAATAAAAACAAAACAACATAAAACTCTCTTAACTAGTCAGGTAACTCCCGCCACTCATGGTTACATATTTGTTTACTAAACGATATTGAAAGACGGCTATCGGCCCCTCTGACCGAGTGGTGTCTGTGATCGAACTGTGACTTTGACTAGAAGTATCTACGCTAGAACAAATGGTTAAAATGGTTGAAGTGCGGTGAACGGGACGCCACTCGGGCGCCCGACGTGGGGCCGACACCACGGTCACTATCCACTAATACCGTGCTGAGAACAATCAATTTGTCGTAATTGTTTATTGTAATCAGCAGTTTTTCAAGAAGTAAATTTATTTTATACTATTTACTGCAGTTTTAGCAAAAATACTTCTTGAAACATTGCTAATTATATTTTTCTTTGTTTGAATTGTTACAGCTACGAGGCAAATGGGTTCCAAAAACACATTCCGATGAAATGAGTTGAAATTCACCTCCCAGTGGTCACAGCCAAAAAGCGCTGTTATTATTACTATTCTACTAATTATCAATATTAACTTAACTGCCTGTGAATTCCAACTCATTCGAGATACGTAATCGACGAGCCGCTTGAGCCGGATCCATTGCTGGACGACGCAGACTTGAGAAACGAGCTTACCTACAGTAAAAGGCGGTGTGACACATGGGCGCCCACCGTGGGGTTGCGGTGCACGTGGGGGGTTACTGCATGAGGCCAGAGATGGCATTGTGGCGCGTGCGCTTGAGCTCTTCTTCTTGGATCTTTTGGTCGATGAGGTACTGCGCGTTGCTGATGGCCGTAGCCGAGCCGCTGATGGTGACAATGCGGTTGCGCGTGCCCGGGGCAAAAGTTCCCTTCTTGGAAATTTGGATGTTAGCACCCGACATCTGCTGTATCTCTACCAGACTGCGGCCGCCCGGACCTAACAAAATGCAATCTTGACATTAAACAAAATCATCATAATCCTAAGCAAGACAGAGCTTACACCAATAGCAGGCACTAGAAAAATATACATACTTATCGAGGTGAATATTCGTACTTTACTAGACCAAACGGTTATTTGTTGATCTCGCGAGCTCTGACCAATGGGCCAGATTAAGTATGGAACCTCACATTCACCAAGGTATATATAATGTGTGAAGATCTTTTTACAATAAATAATGAGTATCAATTAGTAGTACCCAGAATGGCCCCGACGATGACTTCGGCGATCTCAACGTTCTTGGAGTCCTTGGCGCCGCCGTCGGCCGGGGTGGGGCTCTTGGACAGCGGCAGCAGCGAGGCGGACGGGAAGCCGGCCACCTGCCCCACGCCCGCCACCTGCCCCACGCCCACTTGCCCCACGCCCGCCGACAGCGAGATGGGCGCCACGGCTGGGGGGCGAAGCGCCTCGAATGCAACCTCCGCGAATCGCTCTAGGGAGCCCCCGCGCGCGCCGCCTGCGGACCGCTAACTGTAGAGTCCCCGCCGGGCCGGGGCCCAGCGGCGGGGCCGGGGCCCAGCGGCGGGGCCGTGGCGGGGCCGTGGGCCCGGGGCGCGAGCTTGAGAGCACTTACATCAGAGCGGGTCGCGCTGTCGCGGACAGAGGAAGCAGTCAGCGAGGCCCTAGCGCCGCGGCCCGCACCGCCACCACCGCCGCCCCACGCTACTAGTGCACGCCATTGCTACCCCTACGCTACCCTACACTACCCTACACGTTGCCTGCCTACGAGTACACTCTGCCTACTATTACCGACATTCAAACATTTTACATATATCTTTTGCAAATTTATAATGACTATCACAACGCTTTCATAAACATAAGGAATATATTCTTCCTTACTCTACTTCACCACATTTACTATACAATATTACTGGCCCTATATAATTGTGGGCGTATATGGTTTCCCTATGGCACTCCGTTTTGAGGACAAAATACAAAACTCAACAGCAGTAACGGAGAGAACGTCAAAGAAAAATTACGAGTAACTAATTATATAATATGTCAAACAATTTTCAACATGTTCTACCAAAATTAGACTACGAAACTCAAGTTAACAATAATTACAATAGGCCCAGCTCTAACTAATGATACACTACTCGTGAGACTGGGTTCACATGCAAAAGTGACCTCTATTCTGTTGGTTGTAGCAACTACCGTACACTAGCATATCCGGGTGTGGAGCGGGCATTGACATGTTTAGTTGCGGCAGCGCTGTAGTGCGGTTGGAAGAGAAAATGATGTGGGAAAATGAACAACTTTAGGTGGTTTGTTGCGCGCATAGACTGTACAACTTTAAATACATATCATTTGGACTATTACTTGTTATTTATTCAATTAAATTTAAGGTATCAATGAGTGACGCCGATTGTTGAGGTTGGCCATCGTAACTTGTGCATACACAAGTCTAATTCATAATATTGTATATTGAGATCACAGCTGGTGAATAAGTGGTTTGACGAGTCGCCTGCAACGCAAAGTATGTACGTTCAAACCCCGACAGAACTAATGAGTTATTTTAACTTAATTAAAGTGATTTATCCCATTACGAGCTATACGGTGAAGGAAATCGAGAGGCAACCTGCATACGTTTGAGAAGAAATTCTAAGGATATCTGTCACGTTGCCATCTAAATATATCAGGGAAAACAGGGTGTTTATACACCTCCGCCACCCTTGGTGGATCACTCCTACTTTATATACTGGACGGACTGGAAGATACATCCAAAACTTTCGATGGTAGAACATAAGTCAACCTCGAGCGATCGGCGCCATATTGTTTTGGTATTCATAAACTTTTAAGTTGTACTTTCTATGATTGTGCCGTTGACTACTTAAAATCTAAATTATTTCTACAAGAAATAATATTTTAATAGAAACAATTGGTGTTTAAATAAAAAGAAAAGCTATAACACTATTATTTCTAGTAAAAATCGTTTCTATGTTAAGTACGTCGACGGCACAATATTGTTATGTATTGCCGATAGATGGAGTGAGTAAAGCGATGTACAAAAATTTGGAAAATAAGTTTAAAACGAGTTCAACAACCAACTAGAAGCCAATGGTGTTATTGAAGAATCAGCAATACAACACATATGGATAATAATACATACATCTTACACCCTTGCTCATAAATTTACTTATTTTTTTT
>JACCPG010000803.1:66213-91039 GCA_016069955.1 Drepana arcuata | reverse complement strand
GGTATTACCTATACACCTCTGCCTACCCCTTCGGGGACCCTTGTAGAAGACGTGAGGATATTATTAAATAGAAGTAATATGGAATGTTTTTTTTCCATTTGGGCCTAAAATACAGTTGGGTTAAGAATAGTCGACATTGCTTTGTATCAGGGCAATTGTCGGACGGGCGAATATTTCATTTATAGTGTGTGTTAGAATATATTTTATATATCGTACTAGCTGTCCCGCGCAGCTTCGCTTGGGTGAAAAAGTAACACGTACGTACGTACCCGTAACACGATCGCAGCACCATCTATCGGGTTCAATTGTGAATCTAAACCATTCTCGACTCCATCTCTTAAAAATCGTTTGGAGGTAACAGATAATTGGGACTGTTAACTAACAAACCCATAATTAGCAATAAAATAATATTGCGACTATAAATTGAGATGTAAGCTATCCTATCTTTCAAGTTGGCTCAAACTGCACACGGTGTGCAATTTGATTGAAATCGGTTAAGTAGTTTAGGAGCCCAACGCGGACAAACAACGTGACACGTAATTTATATATTTTTGAAAACCAGAAGTGGAATTATAAAAAATAGTAACGATCTATCAATACTTTTATTATAATCAGTACAAATGTTTAAAACTAATTAGGCACTTAGTTATTATTACAAATCTAATCTTAGTAAGCAACCGACTCCTCAGAACGGCACTCGATCCGCCATCTTGCAAAACAAGATGTCCCCGCTTGCTATAGAACTCGTGTCGATGACATTCTGCTTGTCCTTGGGCCACAGATAATATTTGGTAACAATATATTAAGAGGATGCGTTGCCGCGTGATTGTGTGTTGACGGCGCGTTGTGCGCAGGCGCGGCGCGCGACAACCCCGGGCGGCTGCAGGCGGCGCTGGGTGCGGCGCAGCGCCACGTGCGCTCGGCGGCGCAGCTGTTCCGCCTGGCGCAGGACGCGCTGCGCCACGCCGCGCCGCCCGACGCGCCGCACCACCACCGGGACCTGCTCGCCGCGGCCTTCAAGCTGGGCTTGCAGGTACACTACACTGCCTACCTTCCGCGCACGCTCAGGCTGAGAATGAGCTACCCGTTGAGGTATCTGCATGGAGTTATTTTTATTTATTTATTATAAAACATTATACACTGCCATTACAGATACAGCCAATTTGACAGTGTAGAAAACTATTATTATATATTATCAACTATTATTATAACTAATAAAAAAATAAAAAATAATAATAATTAAGTATAGCACAGTACGAATAACGTGGTCCTTGCGAATTCGTTCATAGAACACGAGAACAGATCAATATTGTCCGCAACAAGTTCTTCAAGAAGGGTGTGAAAAGATTCCTGCTGGGTCGCCAACGCGCGAGTGATACCCCTGGTGTTGCAAACGTCCATAGGCGACGGTAACCGCTTACGTTCAGGCGGACGCTTGTTTGCCACTGCGTGCCTCACGACCAGCTTTTCCTGGAGATCTAATCCATGACGCTATACTATTATTGCATTGGATAACCTTGTAAAGATATATTTTACTTAGTAACTAAGTCATTATCTTTGGTTTTTATTGATATGACGTCCACTCATCTTGATCTCCCTCTTCCTTTCATCGCATCTTATATGTTTAAAGAGGCTGTCACGTTAAACGTTGTCATAATAGAAACATCTCCCCAAGAAAACTTAAGCAGAAAGCAACTTTACATAGCTAATTATAAATTTAATTTTTCCTAGGTGCTCAGGATGACGTTAGCATCAGTAAACTGGCGGAGGAGAGAGATGGTCCGGTGGCTGGTGACGTGCGCTACGGAGTTAGGCCTTGATGCGTTGCTTTCTATCATGCAAAGCTGGTAAGTGTGTATACTTTAATTTATATTTATTTATTTAATCTTTATTTATATATATCAAAGGACTGACAGTGATCTATCAACGCACAGCTCAAACCACTGGACCGATCGGGCTGTAATTTGGCATGCAGGTAGTTGTTATGACGTAGGCATCCGCTTTTGATTCGCGTAGGATTTTGATAAATTTTACCCCCAAGGGGATAAAATAGGGGATGAAACAAATTCAAAAGAAATCAAAAATATACTGCGCTAAGTGACTATCGCGGACGAAGTCGCGGACACAGCTAGTGCTGCCATATGTTGACACTAGATGGAGCTGTACTGTTTGTTTATTGTTGACATATGGTTTATGACACATGAACAGGCTATGACGGAGTTCTCTTCATCCTTTAAACATACTTTCGACCAACATTGTCAATTTCTCTAGCTTTATGATTCCTGAACAATACTGAACGGGGTGATTGAACTAAAATACGGAAATGTAAATATGTACATATTTATAATACATAGATGCATATCTCCACGAGTCCCGCACGGGGTAGGCATAGAGAGTAGAGCACCAGTTCTCTCTAGGAATCAGACCTCTTCCGTTTTATCCACATTTATCAGTATCTTCATACACGTTCGCCGGTTTCGAGTAATATTGACGTTCCTATTCTTGAGTGGTATAGAGTTAAAATGACGGTAAACTTAAACTTGACAGACACAACATTAATTTCGATGATTGAGCCTCCTGAGGCATGATGATATGTATGTATAAACAGTAAGCAATTACCCATAGAGGTATTAAATCGTAACTCCATAGGTACGAGCTGTTCACGCCCACGGAAGCGACTGGCCCGGTAGCGGCCGCAGCCATGTCCCACGCGACCGCCCTCAGGCTGGGCCTGACCTTCGAGCAGCAGGAGAAGCTGAGCGCCTGCGCAAGGACGCTCGCGTTGCAGTGCGCGGCTAAGGTACACACACTCTCTTGTACTTGTCACTTTACTATATCACCTCGTTATATGTCATTTTTGGATGGTAAAATTAACGCCGACCATTGTTGACCATTTGTAAATAAAACTTAGAAGAAACTTTAGATAAAAATTCTTGACATACGTCACAAAATGGAGAAATTCTTCCCCACAAAGGGCGTTTTTTAATAAATAATGGAAGTCATTAGCGTCTCACTAAAACTAAATTAGAAAAAAGGTAACGCCATAGAAATTCTGTCCCGCTACAAAGGTCGTTTATAAATTAAGGTAATGGAATGGTGGTTATTCCTGAAGGACCCCCCGGGCTGTGCGCTGAGTGCGCTGTCGGTGTGCGAGGGCTCGGCGGGGGCCTTCGAGGCGGCGTGCGCGGCCGTGGGGGGCGCGGCGGCGCGGGGGGCGCTGGCCTCCAGCCAGCTGTTCGCCGTGGCGCGCTACATGGAGCAGCGCGGCCAGCCCGCGCGGGCCATGCGCCTCGCCACGCTCGCCATGAGGAACCTGCACCTGCACTACAACCAGGTACTGTGCCCCCCCAGCCTCCCCCAGCCGGCTGTTCGCCGTGGCGCGCTACATGGAGCAGCGCGGCCAGCCCGCGCGGGCCATGCGTCCCGCCACGCCTCGCCATGAGGAACCCACACCTGCACTACAACCAGGTACTGCAGTCTCCAGCCCCAGCCGGTTGTTCGCCGCGGCGCGCTACATGGAGCAGCGTTGGCCAGCCTGCGTGGGCCATACCACCACGCTCGCCATGAGGAACCCACACCCGCACTACAACCAGGTACTGTGCCCCCAGTTCCCAGCCGGTATTGCCGTTCGCCGTGACGCGCTACATGGAGCAGCGCGGCCAGCCCGCGCGGGCCATGCGCCTCGCCACGCTCGCCATGAGGAACCTGCACCTGCACTACAACCAGGTACTGTGCCCCCCCAGCCCCCCCCAGCCGGCTGTTCGCCGTGGCGCGCTACATGGAGCAGCGCGGCCAGCCCGCGCGGGCCATGCGCCTCGCCACGCTCGCCATGAGGAACCTACACCTGCACTACAACCAGGTACTGTGCCCCCCCAGCCTCCCCCAGCCGGCTGTTCGCCGTGGCGCGCTACATGGAGCAGCGCGGCCAGCCCGCGCGGGCCATGCGCCTCGCCACGCTCGCCATGAGGAACCTACACCTGCACTACAACCAGGTACTGTGCCGCCCCAGCCTCCCCCAGCCGGCTGTTCGCCGTGGCGCGCTACATGGAGCAGCGCGGCCAGCCCGCGCGGGCCATGCGCCTCGCCACGCTCGCCATGAGGAACCTACACCTGCACTACAACCAGGTACTGTGCCCCCCAGCCTCCCCCAGCCGGCTGTTCGCCGTGACGCGCTACATGGAGCAGCGCGGCCAGCCCGCGCGGGCCATGCGCCTCGCCACGCTCGCCATGAGGAACCTGCACCTGCACTACAACCAGGTACTGTGCCCCCCCAGCCTCCCCCAGCCGGCTGTTCACCGTGGCGCGCTACATGGAGCAGCGCGGCCAGCCCGCGCGGGCCATGCGCCTCGCCACGCTCGCCATGAGGAACCTGCACCTGCACTACAACCAGGTACTGTGCCCCCCAGCCCCCCCCAGCCGGCTGTTCGCCGTGGCGCGCTACATGGAGCAGCGCGGCCAGCCCGCGCGGGCCATGCGCCTCGCCACGCTCGCCATGAGGAACCTGCACCTGCACTACAACCAGGTACTGTGCCCCCACAGCCTCCCCCAGCTGTGAGCCGTGAAGGTCGTACATCTGGTGTTTCTACAGACTGGTGCAACTACTTTACAATACGCGGGTGAAATCGCGGTACACAGCGAGTATAATCATATAAAAACATGACTTAAAATTTAAAATGTAACATGTTAGCTTTTGCTCTTGGGCAGAGTTGTTATACCTATATGTATTAAAATGTAAAGAGTACCTAACCATGGAGTTTCTTGCCGGTTCTTCTCCATGGAAGCGACCAACCCGAACCGTGCTTCTTTTTCGACGTTTTATAAGTGCCCACTTGGGTCTATGTGAAATAAAAAGATTTTGATTTTTATTTTGATTATTTAGATAGGCGTTCAGGTCACTTAAAACGTAGCTGTGTTGTCAGGTAGAGGTAATCTCACCTTGGATATATCTAGTGGCATTAATACGCTACAAGGCAGTCCATGGATACGTTCCTTTTTACTGAATAGACGGTAAAGTAATGCGTTATTTTACAGGACAGCCACCCAGCCATCGCCGACATCCACTGGGCTGTGGCGCTGGCACACTCGCTCGGTCGAGCGGAGTTGCAAGCAATGTTGCCATTACTCGTTAAAAATGTGCAGTGTGCCCCTGTTTTGGTGAGTGTCCTAAATATTTTAAAAACATTATTTGAATTTTTTCCCCTGTCATAGACGTGAGACGGACAAAGACAACAAGACAAGACGAACACATAGTTTTTTCAAGGCATTGGTACTTACTCCATTAGACAAACACCTTTCCAAAATCTTTTGATTCAAAACGATTTCTAAGCAGTAGTAGAATATAAACGTCAGAAGTTATACACTTGCGTCCATATAATATAAATCACTCTGTAGAACATATAACAATGATAATAAATATATCCTCACGCCTTCCTCTGCTTACACTTGTAGGGTTCCCGAAGGGGTAGCAGAAGTGTATATACAGGTAGTACCTACACCATCCATCGTCCATCGCCGTTACTCAAGCACGACCATACATACGCCTTTGAATTTCTTCTCAGACGTATGCAGGTTTCCTCTAGATGTTTTCCTTCACCGTAAAGCTCGTGGTGTGACTAATCACTGCACTTAAGTTGGGAAAAACTCATTGGTATAGTTCGAACTTGCGATCTTTGTGTCGCTATTCGGACCAATCTGCCACCACAGCTACAGATAACATATAATAAGTCACTAAAATTACACAGAATAACAAATTCTATGGACTCAATCAAGTAATGTATGTAGACCCTAGAGGGAACTGGCGCTCTATACTCTCCGCCTACCCCGTCAGGGACTCGGCGTGATGATATGATGATGATGACGATAAAGTTTCAAATGGCTAAGGAACGTAGTCCCGCTGCATGCAATAGGCCAAGTATGTATGTGTGGTTCGGTGTTGGTGCAGTCGGACGTGCTGCGGCGCTGCTGCGTGGCGGCGGCGGGCTGCTCGCGCACGCGGCCTCCGCCCCCGCGGCCGCCCACGCCGCTGCGGCCGCTGCTGGAGGCCGCCCTGCGCGCCTACGCCTCCACCACGCACGCGCGCCTTGCGCACATCTCGCCAAGACACTACGCTGACTTCGTGGACTTTCTTGGTAACTTACTTTCTACAAATATCTAATTTAAATGTCGAAAAACAACAAATCTTAATTACCCACAGCCACGGCACAAACAACCTAAGCGTGACGTCCCTACCGTCAAAGTCACACTACATATCAACTATGTGTATAATAAATTATTTACCACATACCTAAATCATTATAACTCTCACTTTTCGACTCAGTTGTTCTTAATATATCCTAGTCTAATTTCACTTCGCAAATTTAGTCATTTCTTTCTATTTTGTAATAACAATTTTATATACCATTATTTATAATACAGTGTACATACAATCTCCATATACAATATACAGATTTTTTTATTCATAAATAAATATACCACTAGTACGCTTTATCAGGTAAGGCCCGCGACACGTTCGCGCTCGCACACGACGGGCCGCACCAGTTCGCTGCGCTGCTACAGGAAATTAAACTCAAATACAAGGGCAAAAAGAAACTAATGTTCCTCGTCAAAGAGAGATTCGGTTGAAAGTACTCTTTATACTGTTGTAATTCCATTAACCCACCGACTGGTAACGATAACTTCACATTATATATCGGTTTTATTTAACTATTATAAAGTCATAATAAAAACAAGGATGAAATTTGACTTCACGACAGCATTAATACTATTTTAATACGCTTTTTTTCTTGCACACTTGTACAGGACGTAACAAGAACAAGCGACAATTGGCGCCAATCTTATGTTGAATTGAATGTCAATTTTGTTTTTTTAACACTTGACGTTATACATTTTTTTTTATTATGTTTGTTACAATCTACTTGTTCTAAAATTTGGAAAATACCAACCAATTTGTTATATTTTTATGCGCAGTGCAATTTATTATTCTTTTGCTTCAGTTTTTGTTAGTTTATTCAAATCGTTGAAGAAGTGCAATACGTAAAGCCGATCTATTTGATATGAATAATAGTATGACCATGGTTCGATAAAACGATCACAGTCATTCTATAAAAAAAAAAGGTAAATGTCATTACCTCATGCCTTGGTACACACACATACATATTACACCGTGTACCAAACCAGTCTGTTCGATAGTATTATTTTTTATTTAAATGAAACGTTATACTGACCTCGTAATGTCATTTTTATATTGTAAAGTAAAATATTATAATGATCTCAATGATTCCATTTGTGTAAATAGTATTAAGTTGTGTATATATTAATATAGGATAGGTAGTTGAGACAAGTTGAATGTAATTAGTTTCCTTAACTGTGTGTGCGTGTACTGTTAGCTGTATATAATATGTGCTATGGTGGTGATATTTTTTCTGAGGAATAGTTAATAGTTTTTAACAGCACGCGCGCATACAGTAAAGTGATCAGTATTGTAGAGCGCCATTCGTATAGCGTCCAATAGTAATTCATTTATAGAAAAAAAATACACAACACCAAAGAAATATTATATTAAGTCCAGAAGTGTGAGATAAGCAATGCCATCATAGTATTCATAGTAATTATAGGTCTTCGTTTCAACCTAATTGTGCACATTTCAAACAGCGGCTTTTTATACGTTCATCATACATTTATATAAATTTGTCTTTTTTAAACAAATTCTTATACAATCTGTGATTTGTTTTGAGTTTTCAGTTAATCAACGTACTACGATTCGGTTTTGGTTAATGCTTTAAGAAATCCTAATACATAGATAGGTTCGTTATATAAAATATTTGTATCTACAACAATTAATCATGAAAAAAAAATAGATCTGTCTGAATTACATTTTTGAAAAAAGAAACTATTAATGCATCCATTATTGACATTTGATTATGAATAAATTTCTAACAAGAAGTGCATTTATAAAAAATAGAATTAACTAATACTTAATGATAGATGCGATGTTTGGATAGTTAACAGGATTAGAACGAATTGATTAGTAGGTATATAGAAAATAAATGATGAACTTTTGTACTGTTTGTGGTATGTAAGTGGGTTGTGCGAAAGTAATAATTATTTTGATATGCATCCATTAACAATATTCTTGCCAACAACAAAAATATCGCAATAATATTATATTAAAAAAAAAACATTTTATTGATTCTGCCAACCTTGAACGTGTCAAATCAATAGCTGTATTAATTTGAAGATATTACATTGGTTCAAAGTTTAAATATATATTTCAGTTGGTACGCAGACAGTAAGTAAACAATTTCCAATATCTTCCTTTAAAATATTGATACAAAGTACTAGGAATTTGGGGTTCAAAGCAACACATTGTAGTGATAATTGTGAATAAACGTAATATTTGTATGTGTAATGTATCACTGATATACACAAATACATGTATAGGCATTTGCCCCGCTTCTGCTACACTGAATTATGTGGATTTTTATTGATTTATTACGATAATATTTATTTCGTTCAGGAATAATCTGAATTCAGTCTAAGCCTGCGACTTGCACTTGTGGTGTGCATTTTATTTTTGTAATTGAATAATGATTTATAAAAAACAAAATAATGTTTCGTACGTCAAGCAATAATTCTGTAGCCTTTGGTCGGTCTGTTTGGTGACAACCTTACTTTAATAATTGTAAGTATATTGAGAATGCGAAATGTGTGCAATTTATTTAATTCAAAGTGCATTTTTTTTCATGCAGTCATTGCTATCATTCGTTGCTTCTTAGTGCGTCTGAGTTGTGAATAAGCGTTGGTTTGAATTGCTGTACAACTCTGGATAAATAGATCAGAATCGTTATTCAAAATAATTTTTATCAATGATTGGTCGCCATTGTGCTCAAGCTTGATACCACCGCTACGTAAGAACGCTTCAAGTGTAATGTGTATGTATATATAACAAAGATAGAGCGTAATAAAATGAGTTATAAAACAATAGACAGAAAACCTATTTTACATTGTAATCTATTAGTGACTTGTTAGAACAGACAATATAACAGATTGCCTATTAGGTGTTCTACTCGAGTATGCCCATTATTATGATTTGTCGGCGAATTCTATCGAGATCACGGTATAAAGTTTGAGCGCAGCAATTATTGATTTGAGCGAAATATATTCAAGCTCGTATATAAAATGTTTTACAACTTAAAATTACGTATCAAATTAGACTGATTTATGGTTATAGATATCTTCAGCAATATTTCGATAAGACTTGTCAAGTTGTAATTTCAAGCAAATGAATATTTAACCTCAAGTGCCTTCCGGCGAGTCCAATTTAAGCTGCAGACCGACCATCATATTTTTTTGTACTTCATTTAACTAAATGTCAGTGTTTATTTTTGTGTTGTACGTCAAACGTGGACACCCTTCAGTGCTGGTAATAAGAAAGTGATAATTTCAATATAAATAATTGAAAAGTATGTGTACCGTATTTTATTTCACCCCAGAAAATATAAAATATTTCGACGTGTTACAAAAGTATCTCGATTAGCTATAAAAGTGATCTCTAATTGTTCGAATGTGAGTTTTGACTTAATGTACTGTTTTACTTCTTTGATAGGTATATATTTTTTAATAAAAATACTAATTATAGAACTATACTCCCTGCCTACCCCGTTAGGGACTCGGCGTGATGATATGATGATGATGAATTATAGAACGATCATGATCGAAATGACAGGACTGGCATTTGCCTGACATGGACTTTCGTTATGTCAATCCTCAAATAAACCCAGCTTGATACGAACTTTTTCATATTTGGGCTACAAAGACAATTATTTACACCAATTGCTCATAATTAAAAAACATATGTGATACAAGCATAATCTTATTTGGAACTTGATTATGAGCACATAGGTAAAATAAAAATCTAATACCCAGTGAAAATATAAATTCAAATAGTTTATTTTTAATTTTCAATAAACTACTATTGTGATCACTTTATTTCATCCTTATAGGGCCAATGGCCAGCCTTCTTTGGTAAAGGAAATCGTCTCTTGTTCATTTTTTAATATAGGCTTCGAAAAGACATATCACCGTCGTTAGCTTGAAGGTTATTTGGAGAAGTTTCATTATATTCTGCCTTCATAGTTATCTGTTCAGGTTCGTTTGAATGTTTTAGAACAGTGGGTTCGTTTTCATACAAGTCATCGTAGCCTAGTACTAGAGGTGGCAAGACTACCAGGCTCGCATAACGCTCTTTAGCGTGTCCTTTGGACATTAGACACTGCAATAATTATACAATTCAACATAAATTGTTATAGTTACAACATAAATACACAGGACGGCCAAGACTAAGGTAAAAATACAAATATTCATCACACAAATATCTGCCCTTAGCGGGATCGAGCCCGCGACCTCAAGCGTTTCAGTTAAATACTAATATTACCACAATACTTACAACAATAAAAAAACCCAACAAACACTTGTTATATAGAAACATCTCCAAAGAGGCCACAAGTCTTCAATTCACGATAATATTATTTTAGCAACATAAAAAAGTTTGCCGTAAAAGTACCCAATATAATAACAATAAAAATAATAAAACCTATATCCGTTTACTTTATCACACGCTATGTTTTGATAAACTTTTAAGTACCTATGATGTTTTGTTAGGTAGGTCACATCTGTTTTGTTAGGTAGGTCACATCTGTTTTTTTTACATTTCGTGTCGCATTGTATAAGTTGCTTACAATTGCTTCTTTTCTGATGCGAAACATCTATCGAATCGTAAAACGGGTCGCTGTCGTGGCATGTCAACTATAGTAAGTAAGTAGGTTAAGTAGTCTTTGGTCGTGGCGGCGAAGTCACTGATTAAACGAATTGAGTTGTCAAAGTTAGAAATAAATTTTCAAATTTTTGTATTCATTGAAAATAAAAGTTCATTAAACAGAATGTCATCATTTTATGGAAAAAAATATATTTAACATTTTATTTTTACATTATGCCATTTGCCGTATGTACAAAAAAAAACGATATTTTTTACAATTTCAAAAGATTTAAACTTCGTCTGGCATAAACTTCTCGTCATCTTTTAATTCATCCTCTGCCTTTGGTGATATATTGTCTGGTCCAGCGGCAGACAATGGCAGGAGCGGAACGCCTGCTTGATTAAGGCTGGCTAGTAACATCGGCAGCAAACTGACGAGCTAGGGGAGAAGACATATTATTATGAGTGGCCAGTTTATCGGTTATAAGAGGGTAATTATACTGAACACGAAAAAGTAAGAGACTACTTCGTTGAATTTAAATTAGAATAAAATCCCGTAACAATATGTATCATACATATAGACTAGTTTTTTTTTACTAGCGGCCCGTCCCGGCTTCGCACGGGTGGACATTATTTTTTTAAATATTTTTGCATAAAATGTCTTTTTCTCTTGCATTTTTTTTATTATAGCCTATATTAATCAGTGATAATGTAGCATTTAAATAGTGAAAGAATTTAAAAATCGGTCCATTACTTTTTGCGCCAATTCCTTACAAACATACGTACATACAAATCTTTCCTCTTTATAATATTAAGTATAGATATAGATTACTAGCTGCTTACAGGATAGGCAGAGAGAGTAGAGCGTCAGTATTTACCAACTTAGACCAACCACTTTTACATCTCTAGTTGTGAATTAAATTATAGCTTAATAAAATGGAGAGTGTTCCTTGGATACCTGGCCATCGCGCTTCCCTTCTTCATCCAATAACTGAGCTGCGACCTTTGCCTCCTCCATAGCTTGGTCCAGTCTGCCCATTCTTCCGTGTCGACCGGCTAAATTAAGGCGCATTAGTGGGTCCTCTGGCGCTAAGAGAGCAGCTCTTGTGTACGCAGCATCCGCACGGCTGTCGCCCAGGCGTTCTAGTGATATACCTATAAGGAGAACCTGTGGACGTAAACGGCAATTAAGGTCCATATCTGATTGTTCAAGGAGTTGGCACAAGGGTCTCTAAAAAGGTTAGGGGGGGGGGGGGTAAAGCACCCACTATTCATCTGATATATATTTAGTAGATATCAAAGTGACAGTTGGAGAATCCGTCACCGTTCCTCAGGTACGGTTTCACATACAATAAAAAAATTAAACATGGTTACAAACATCATTGGTTTTTATATTCGAATTATGCTGTCTGAATTGGTTAATGTCCGTTATTAATAAATAAAACAGACTAATAGATGTGGACGAAGCGAAAGAGTCTGTAACTCTATAGCAGTGTTTCCCAACGTGGGGCCCACGCTCACGGGGGGCAATTTGATAGTTAAGGGGGCAATTTTGAAAATGGACTCGACGCGACTTTACCCATTCGCTTTGGGTTATTGGGCTTGGGGTAAAAACATATGTATGGGGGCATCAACATTTTAAAAACGTTAAGGGGGGCATGGCCTAAAAAAGGTTGGGAAACACTGGTCTAGAGAAAGCTGGCACTGTACTCTCTCTAAATACCCCGTGAGAGACTCAAGGTGATATGTCTTTTATGTACATTCGACCGCTTTACCGTTTGTGGTTGCGAAGGTTGCAAAGCGGCCGCAGTAGCCAATCGACAAAAGGCGGATGCTGGCCTCTTACACATGAGTAGCGCCAGACCCAAGTTGTGTGCAGCTCTTGCACTCAATGGGGCAGCCAACGCGGCGCGTTGGAGACACGTTAGTGCCTATTAGATGAAAAATTAAAAAAAAACAAATTAATCTTGTTCATGTCAGATTATCGTTGTTGTCAACACAGTATAACTCTCTGAACATAGAGTGGCAGCGCGCAAGTGATAGGTACTTCGGTATCATTAGCGTAAATAGCCTACGGTAACCGTTTCCCATTAGGTGGGTCGTATGCTCGTTTGGCACTCTTGTAGTAAAAAAAAATAGAAAGGAAGATAGCTTATATCGTAAATATACGCTCTACCTTACATCTCGCAAAGAAACGATTTAACCCTGGATAACAAAGAGGTCGGGTAATGAGCAATGGAAACTTATTTAAAATTTTAAACTGACAGCAACATATTTCTTCTTGGTCAGTAAAGCCAAGCCAAGGTTGGAATGGGCAGCTACACAGGTTGGATGAGCACTCAAGGCCGCTTTTAATCTGGCTAGGGCTGCGTCCACGTCCTTATGCTGCAGCATCATAGCAGCTAGAGCTAGCGCTGCAGCGTGCTGAGTCGGCTGCTGGGCTAGAGCAGCTCCGAGAAGCTGGAAGGCGCGGCGAGGGTCGCCGGCGCGCAGGCGCAACGCTCCTGCTGCAGCAAGGGTGTCTGCACCGCAGGCATGTGACCTGACCATCAGGAAATACACGTTTGGTTGTCAGCATGCACGTTTGGTTGTCGGCATGCACGTTTGGTTGTCGGTATGCACGTTTGGTGGTCGGTAGGCACGTTTGATTGTCGGTATGCACGTTTCGTTGTCGGACTTGTCGGTATGCACGTTTCGTTCTAAACCTTACGAGATAGATCAAATTAATGTACCACGGAATTGTATATCTTAAGAAGATCGATAATAAAGTCTGCAATTGTATATATTTATCACTAAAGGATAACCAACGGTAACATACTTAATGGTAATATATCTTATACATATTATTAGAAGGTATCTTACACTGCACTCGTGCGAAGCCGGGGCAAGGGATGTAAGGAGTATAATCAAACCCAAAGTAGTTTGTATCTTTAAATATTGTGATATTCCTGATCTAGTTTTATTCTAACAGTAAGTTCTAAAAACTATTATCTTTTCTATTCCTTTGCTTTATTTTGCACCCTGTCCGACGGCGGGCATACATGTTCGTTAGTTAGTACTACATTACATTAGAGATAATGTGAGAGCGAGATAACGAAATAGAAGTCCTAAGGAGTAAGAAGAGAGAGAGAGAGGTAATAAGCGGTTAAATATTAATACCTACATCTACTATTTACTCAATGGAATATGTTTGGAAAGTATGCACACTCTTCGGAGCTTGATGGAAAACAATACCTATCTTTCTAATGTGTTTAGTCTTTCTAAAGAACGGTGCCTAGAGCTTACGAGAGTGTTTGATCCAAGGCCGCCAATGCCCCCTGCAAATCATCACACGCGAGGAGAAGCTTCGACAGCAGCCCCCCCGCCCGCTCCCCACCCCCCGCCTGCACTCCGGACCGCGCCCACTCCACTCCTCGCAGTGGGTCACCCAGATTCCACGCACATTCAGCTGCAATACATTGAACATCTGTAAGTACTGGATAAATCTGACCAATATACCGACTTTCAAACCAACATAGTTACATACACACATACATATCCTCACGCCAAGTCCCTAGCGGGGTAGGCAGAGAGTATAGAGCGCCAGTTCTCTCTAGACTTACATACCTCTTTCGCTTCGTCCACATTCATCAGTCTCTTCATACATACCATAAACTGTAAATTTAGGTAGGTAGGTTTGTCTCTGAAATAAAACCATAGTATCCATGTTAATCCAGCTAATCAATCTCTGTGCCAAATTTCAGTCAATTCCGTTGAGTAGTTTTTGCGTGAAAGTTGAACAAACCTCACAAACTTTCCCTATGTATGTATGTATGTATAAGCAGATTTTTTTACGCTGACCTTTTGGCGTTCTCCGTGCGACGACTGATGCAGTCATGCATCTTGCACCCACTCTGGTCCCATGGTCATGGTCTGGTCCCACACACACCCATCCCTGGTGATGAAACTAGGGAAGTAGTTGAGAAACATACCCAATGCACAGTATACATCAGCATCTGGATACTGGGTCAGTTTATCTGCTTCCAAATAAGCCTCGAGAGCGAGCTGGAACCGGCCTTGTCTGAACAGACACTTGGCGACCTGTTTCAAAGGTTCCGGGTCCTGAGGCAGCAGTCGAAGGCAGCTGTGAAAGCGTTCTAGGGCTTCTTGAAGACGGCCTGCGTCGGCGAGCACCGCGCCCTGGACATTCCAAGTATAACGTACAAACATTTTGTGGAGAATATAAAGGCCTTTGATGTATTGGAGGTATTGTAATCAAGAGGGTTTCGATTGGTTCGATCGAATAGCCGCCTGCAGCACAAAGATTGCAAGTTCGAAGCCCGTCTGTACCAGTTTTTCTGAACTAAGTACAGTGAATATCACCACGAGATGTACGGTGGAACATCGGAAACCTGAAAACGTTTGCAAAGAAATTCAAAGACGTACATAATACCTATGTATATTCGAACTAAGAACTAAGAACCTAAGAAACAGCGATGGACCGTCTTCCCCTTTTGCTCTTAAAATATATCACCAGCGACAGCTTGTGTACATAATCATTATGAATACCTCAGGAGCTGACTTTATAGAAATCAAGTCTTCATGATGATGATGATAATGATGAATAATGCCAAACTTCCCTTTAAAGCAATAGATATCATAAAGATGTGTACAAAATCTCTTGGTACCTTGACATAGTGCGCATATCTGTGTGTGTTGTTGTATTGTGTCTGTAAATAATCTGCCAAATCCAAGCATTGTGCGTGCTCTCCTCTCACGTAACGAGCATGCAGCAGCCAATTACGAGATCCTTGCTCTTGGTCTGAAAAACCGCAGTAAGTTTTTTAGGGTAGGTGAGTTGCTGTGTTGGTAAATACGGATGCTAGATCAGATGAAGACCGTACTTATGAAAGCCATTTTATTGCTTAAAGAAATAATTCACTACCAAGGTTATTTTCAGGTGTAAGTTCATGTACCAAGTTCATATAATCTGTTAGTAAATCAGCTACTATGGCAACTGGCTAGTGTCGCACAGTTTAACATTTTCAGGCTTGAGTTGTTGTTTTTTATAATGGATACATTTTAAGTTAATTGTAAAATTGGATTTAATATCAATCTTTATATTATTCTTGTTGTATATTCGTTTCTATAAATTGATATGACCAATGTATCTTATAAGTACATACATTTTTTGACGATATACATAATGTCATTTGTTGAATTAATCAATATGAACTCCTGAACGGAAATGACAATTCAGAAATTGACAAGTGATAAGGATGGAGTGAGTACATCGGTGCAGCGATAATAAAATAATTTTAATATTCCTTACACATTCCATAGCAATAAAAGTAATAACTAATATATTTATACAAAAATGGAAGATATGGCCCGCCTTGCTTTAGTTGAACAGAGTGTAAAGGACGTTGAAAAGTTGAGTAAAATACTATACGAACTTTTGCGGTATATTCAAAATATTTTAGAAAATCCTCATGATCCCGATTTGAGGACAATAAAAAGTAATATAATAAAGGATGGAGAGAAATTTGAATCGTTTATGGATTACATGAAGTATGTCGGCTTCCAATCGGTGAGTTTTTCTTAATAATAATTAATTAGTGATTACACAACTGTTTCTTTCTTTTGTAACTGTCTTTGGTAACAATAACAACAATTACGAGGGATTATGATATTTTGTATTTATGTATATATCTATCTATATAAGTAAATATATCGTTGTCTAGTCACCATAACACAAGCTTTGCTTGATTTAGGACTAGGTCAATTTGTGTGGAATTGTCCTTAGGTATCCATTTATTTATTTTATTTATTATCAAATGTAAGTTTCAAAGCTATAAATAAAGGTTCTTTAAGCCTTTAGACTTAAATACATAAATATATTATATTGCATGTAAAATTTTATATGAATTAACTGAATATTTTACCTTCTGTATTATAAATGGATGACCTCTCAAATCTTGACTGCCAATGTCTAATGTATTCCGTCGTAATATATTTAATACCCTTACAGTTTTAACTAGCTTTATATTAATAATATCCTCACGCCTTCCCACAAGGGTCCCCGAAGGGGTAGGCAGAGGTGTATAGTTAATACCCACACACCCACTTTCCGCCAGAGGTATATTAGGTGCCAACGTGACAGATGGCGAGTCCATCGCCGTTACTCAAGCACGACTATACATACGCCTTGAATTTCTTCTCAGACGTATGCAGGTTTCCTCTCGATGTTTTCCTTCACCGTAAAGCTCGTGGTGTGACTAATCACTGTACTTAAGTTCAGAAAAACTCATTGGTACAGTCGGGATTCGAACTTGCGACCTTTGCGTCGCAGGCAACTGCTCGAACCACTCGGCCACCACAGCTCTCTTGATATTAATATTATAAATATTATCAATTTCAGAAAGGTGATATGTACATTTACCCCAATGAGTTGACATTAAACAGTTTGCGCTTAGCCCAAGTAGCTATACAGAGAAAAATTGCATTCTGCTGTGGGGCATTTCACGAGTCTTGTCTCCGAATGAAGTCTAGCCAAGGTCTCCTGCTCACTAAGAAAAATGACCTTAAACCATCTAACATCCTTGTAAGCATATTTATTTGTCTATTTATTCACCCACGAGGGTGAGAAGAGTATGAAGAGTACTCAAAACCCGGCAGCATGTATGTAGAATCTGATGAAAGTGAATCAAATGAAGAGTGAATAGAAAAGTCTAGAGTGAACTGGCACTCTACTCTCTCTGCCTAAGAGTTACTATAGTCTAATTTATAGACCAGAGAGAAAAGGACAGACATATAGTTGTTGCTTACATATGCCTTTTCAACAATAAGCAATGCATAAAGCAACTTTAATCTAGTGCTGATCTGGGCATCTACAAAACTACTAAAGGAGACTAATTATGTTAATCACAGCCAGAGGATGCAAAAAAAATGCAAAATTGTATAATAAAAGTTTATTAAAGAAATTACAATGATAAATTATTTTACTTCAAAAGCGACTATAATGTTTGATGTGAACACAAGAAGTGCTTGAAAGGGGACGCCGCCAGTGTCCGGTGGTCTTGGGCTGCGCCAGCACCTCGTGCAGTGGAGTTGACCTCGATGTTCAACTTGCAGCGAAAGCGCCTCGTATCCATCGATGCATGTTAAAATCGTTTACCGTAAATTGCATGATTGACAATTTCGGGGTTGCACGGTTGTGTAACAGACTGTGATACAACACTTCAATAAAAAATACAATATAGGAACTTACAATTGTCACACCACATGGGTCCACAAGGCAGGCAGAGGTGTCTCAACAGTTCTTAGCCAGAAATATATTTAGGTGCCAATGTGTCAGATGGGGAATCCATTGCCATTTCAGAAGCACTATACATACATCTTTGAAATGCTTCTCAAACTCAATATGCAGGTTTAATCTTCATGTTTTCCCTCACTATAATATGCATATACAGTTAAATACATTTTCAGATAACAACAAACCCTTTTTTGCTGAAAATAGAGCATTTATTCAATAATATGCTTGTGTATGAAGATGAGGAGTTGCAAGCTTTGGCACGAGAACACATCCCCATTGTGACTCTGCAGCTGTTGGCCTTAGACCGAGTTCGGGAACAGCAAAGGAAGATAAAAACTGGTATGAAAATGGCACAGGTTTCTTTATAGGTTGCCATATGCTCCTTTATAGGTGTATAATCTCCGATGGAAAGTGAATCTGTGAGTACTACCTATACAGTTTAGGAGGAGCTGCGACAAAAAGATCACAACCAATGGGTTTGCCACACCACGAGCTTTACGGTAAAGGAAAACATCGTCAAAAAAAGCTTGAGTAACGGCGATGGACTCGCCGTCTGTCACGTGGTACGTAAAATATATCTGGCGGAAAGTGGGTGTGTGGGTAGGTACTACCCAATCACCTCTACCTACCCCTAAGGGGACCCTATTAGGAAGGCGTGAGGATATATAGATTAGTTAAGGCTTTCCCTGCAGAGTACATCATGGAGTTCTTCAAGAAGGGTGTGAAAAGATTCCTGAAGGGTCGACAGCGAAATATCCCTCGTGTTATAAGAATCCATAGGCGGCGGTAATCGCTTACCATCAGGCGGACCGCATGCTTGTTTTGCCACCTTTTGTATGAAAACAAGAACAAAAATGGCAACATTTTTAATGAATGCCCCCAGGAATGTAATTTTTAAGAATAATCATCATCTTTCAACTATTTAACACAAAACCTGAACAAATGATACATCAAGACCTATCTCCGTAGGTGAGGTCAAAGGCCACGATCTACCGTTCGACATGGCTCTGCTGATGGAGCTGCTGGGGTGGTTCAAGCACAAGTTCTTCACGTGGGTGGACAAGCCTGCATGCGAGCTCTGCGGCGGACCTACTGTCTTCTCAGAGAAAATGGTCACTACCTTGGACAGGGAGATTTGCGATGTGGAGGTTGGTAGTCGTAAATTTATCGAACGAAGACGCGCCCCACTTTTCTTCCCTATAGTTTATTGTGCAAGTGTGCAACCTTCCACTAATGTTTGAGTATTGTCGGTACACACTGATTACCTATGAGTGCACACGCAGAGATATAATTTTAGGTGACAGATGGCGAGTCCATCGCCGTTACTCCAGCACGACTATACATACGCCTTTGAATTGCTACCCAGACGTATGCAGGTTTCCTCTCGATGTTTTCCTTCATCGTAAAGTTCGTGGGGTGACAAATCACTGTACTTATGGATATGTACAGTTAGGATTCAAAGTTGCGATCTTTGTGTCGGAGGCAACTACTCGCAACATCCGACCACCACGGCTTTTTAAAATAAATGTCCTAAATCTGTATCACGCGGAAGAGTGCCGAGGAAGCTGGCGGCGTTGATGTATATTTGTGTGTGTGTGTACACCTAACGAGGTGTACAAGTGCGTGTCGTGTACGGGCCGCGCTCGCTTCCCGCGGCACAACTCGCCGCGCGCCTTGCTGCGCACGCGCCGCGGCCGCTGCGGCGAGTGGGCCAACTGCTTCACGCTGCTCTGCCGCGCGCTCGGCTACGACACGCGCTTCGTATACGACACCACCGACCATGTCTGGTGCGAGGTACGTGCACCTATTGCACCTGTGGAGTAAAGTACCTATCATCATCAGCCCACTCTAGTCCACTGCTGGACTATACTGTACTCCCCCCGAAACCAGTTGGCCGCGCCTTAGGCATGCGAGGCGGGGCTGGAGGGCGCTGGACGCACATGGTTTTCAATCGCAAGATGAGTCCGCAGGTAAATAGCAAATTTTTGCAAAAGTGGAAAGATACATTTAATTTATGTTATAAATGTGACTCTAATTCGGAATGTTTCAATACAAGTGACTTACCTATTCATATCAGTATAATTTCATATATGTAATTTGTTTTTCGTTTATTTTAAATAACTATATAAATACTGTATAAATGAGAGCCGTGGTGGCCGAGTGGTTCGAGCAGTTGCCTACGACGCAAAGGTCGCAAGTTCGAATCCCGACTGTACCAATGAGTTTTTCTAAACTTAAATACACTGATTAGTCACACCACGAGCTTTACGGTGAAGGTAAACATCGAGAGGAAACCTGCATACGTCTGAGAAGAAATTCAAAGGCGTATGTATAGTGCTTGAGTAACGCCGATGGACTCGCCATCTGTCACGTTGGCACCTAATATACCTCTGGCGTAAAGTGGGTGTGTGGGTATTACCTATACACCTCTGCCTACCCCTTCGGGGACCCTTGTGGGAAGGCGTGAGGATATATTATAATATTATATATTATTATTATTATATAAATACAGTAAAAATTCGAAAAGCTCAAATGTTTTTTTTATATCACGTCTATTGTACATTTGCTATGTGATGACATGATAGATATGTTTCCTATTTTATTAGGACCGATACTCGAGATAAGTCATCACTGACTATAATCTGTGCCTTGCGATCACGACGGCAACCCGCCGCCTATATTTGAATCCATCTAATAATTCCGTTCTGTAATGAGGATAATTTTTATTATATTAGTAATAAAATTATCAAATCTCCGTACAAGGTACATATCTAAGGCAACCTAATATGGAGTTTTTATTAGAGCAACAGAAGCCCAAACATATTTTTTGTGTCTTGCATGATAGTATGTAGTAGGTCAAAAATAGGTGTTTATTGTCATAACCACAGGTGTTCGACTACGACAGTCGCGCTTGGGTACACGCCGACCCGTGCGAGGCGACGTTCAACGCGCCACTCAGCTACGAGCACGGCTGGGGGAAGAAGCTAGCTTACGTCATTGCTGTCTCCAGGGACGACCTGCAGGATGTCACTTGGCGTTACACTCTGGACCATAAAGAGGTATAGTCAGCCTTCATTGGAAAACATACTCTTATTTTTTATATTACAGCCAATAATATGAAATTACAGCTAAAAGCCAACTCATGCCTACCTTAAAATTATATACTAAGGAAAAATTTCAACTTTATAACACATTTGTGTAGGTCACAGAGTTCTGAGACTATTCGGTATACAAATATAAATAAATAAATACATTGGGACAATTCCACTCGAATTGACCTAGACCTAATTGACCTAAGTAAAGCTTCTAATATACTATAACTATACAACGATATATACATACTTATATAGATATGTACAAATACATAGAACATCCAAGGCTAAGGTGAACAATAATCCTGTGTTATGAAACATCTGCCCTCAGTGGGAATCGAACATGCGACCGCAAGCCTTGCAGTGAGGACCTCTGACCGCTAGGTCGGTCACCTATGTCAGGATATACTTTGGGATGCGGTCCTTGTGACACGCGATGTCACCATCGTAAAGTTTGATAGAATGGAAGAATTTTCTTAAATAAATCATACTATATATTAACCCAGCCTATAATCTATCTCTGTGCCAAATTGCATCCAATTCAGTTCAGTAGGATTTGCGTAAAAGTGGAACAAACATCCCAGCAGCCACTTTTAGTTGTCAGATAAGAAGGATTCCCTTACTGCAGGTACTTAAAAGGCGGACTGCGTGCAACGAGGCGGCCCTAGTGTCCGCCATATTGTCGCTGCGGTCGCACCGACACGCGCAGCTGTCGGAGGCGAGGCGGCGATACCTCTCGCGGCGGAATGTTGAGGAGCTGGTGCAGCTGATGGTCGAGAGGTAGCCTCACTTCCTCTTATACCGTCTAACATATAACATATACCTAATATGGTTCACTATTAAACGACATTTGACCCGTGCAAAGCCGGGACGGATCGCTTTTAAATTATAATTAAAATGATTGATAGTACTTATGCTACGATAGTGGCAAACAGATATCCCCTTGAAGGTTCACGGCTACCACCGCTGGACGTTCGCATCTCCAGGTTGCTTAAGCATTCCCTGTAAGATTCCATTCGCACGCTTCTTGAAGACTTTCATCCTGTACTGGATCCAATTATGAAGTGCTTTACGTGGCCGTATAAGTAAAAAGCAAAAGTGTGTTCAAGAAGAGGCAGAGGTAGACCACGTTCCTGGATCAAATCGATCGGACGCTCAAGGACGGGAACGTCAAGAGTACTCGAAACCGACGAGCATGTATGAAGAGACTGATGAATGTAGACGAAGCGAAAGAGGTATCTAAGTCTAGGAAGAACTGGCGCTCTATACTCTCTGCCTATCCCGTTAGGGACTCAGCGTGATGATATGTATAAGTAAAAAATCGTTGTGTATTTTAGAACGCCAACCGACTACGAGTGTCATGGCCGTATTTCCGGTTCGCGCGAATGGCGGACGACGCGCGGTGAGATAGGCACTTCGGGCCACGTGTTCGAAATCACTGACGTGGGTCGCCACTCGCTCGCCTACCACCCCGTGTCGGACACGTACCGACACGTTGTGGACGGACGTGAAGCCAACACCATACACACCTGGTCTTCGGGGACTTTTCATGCGAAGAGCATCTTCAGGAAAATCGAACAGGATTGGCGGAAGGTCTACCTGGCCAGACTGGGTAAACTTGCTACTTTTTAAAATTGGTTGTTAATGACCCGTTTTCCAAGTCCAAAGTTCATCTAATAATGAGGATGTATCGTTTGCGTCCTGTGCCTACCTAATAAATAAATAAATAGCTTGTACTATGGAAACTAGGCAACGATATACATACTTATTTATTTATTTTTATTTAAAAAACTTGTTGACTGTCTCACTCAGTACTCAGTCAGTCAACCTTTGGGTGATGCAGAGAAAGGTATGGCAGGCTATAGAGGGACTTATATAGATAGAGATATATGTGATAAATAAATACATAATAATAATAAGACACAATTTTGTTCATCACACAATCTCAGCGGAATCGAACCTGCGACCTCAAGCTGTCGCAGACCGGAGCTTTGACCACTAGACCAGAAGGCCTTCAATATATACACACGCACATACAAAATGGCACCTAATATAAAACTTTGGCGGAAAGTGCGTGTGTCGTTACTACCTACATATTATACACCTCTGCCTACCTGTGTGGGAAGGCATGAGGATATATATATATATATATATATATATATATATATACGAAAACACATCCAAAACTGAGGAACAAATATCTGTCCTGAGTTGGAATCGAAACTGCGACCTCAAGATCCACAGCCCGGGTCTGTGACCACTAGTCCAAGCGGTGTTCGTTCGCCACAAGCTTTACGGTGAGTAAGCCCGCATATGTCAGAGAAGAATATATTTTCAGAGGACGAGCCCACTGGCTCTATATCGTGGAAGCTTTCGGCTGCGCCAGAGTTGCAAATGACAGACCTTACGGTGCGCGCTCTGACAGCTTTGTACGAAGACGCCGCTATCGCGTGGACCGTGAGCTTTGACGACCAACCTCCGCGACCAGTCACGTTTGGAGGTAACCTATATCTTCAATATTAATCATTTCGTCAAGGGATACGGTAGACTCGAAACTCGTAACCTTACCTGAATTATAAAACACTAGCTGTCCCGCCCAGCTTCGCTCGGGTGAAAAAGTTAAATTGCCCGTAGCACGATCGCAGCGCCACCGATCGGGTCCAATTTAATATAGCCTATGTTACTCATGGATAATGTAGCTTTCGAATGGTGAAAGAATTTTTCAAATCGGTCCAGTAGTTTTGAGCCTATTCATTACAATCAAACAAACAAACAAAGTTTTCCTCTTTATAATATTAGTGTAGATAAAAAAATCATGATTCCGAGTCGACAACATATATCCGCAAAATTCGGATTGTCGAGCATTTTGTTAAATTATGATGGTGTATAACAAAATTATAATTATAATTTTGTTAAATACATATACACTAGCAGACCCGGCCACGCGTTGCTGTCTATATAACATTTTTGGTTTTTGTTATATTACATTGTAAATAAATAAATACTTACTCAATCCAGTCAACAGATATCGCCATCTGTTAGAATCGTTTAGAGCTAACAGACTATTATGTCAACTATTCTTCCTAATAATTTATAGTGTAATTCCACTACTGTTTTGAGTATTATCGGTACACACTGATTACCTATGAGTCCACAAGCACATTTAATAGACTCGGGTCATACTCCCCGCATCCCGCGACCCTCGATTAGAAATTGGTGGGGTGCGTCTTCGTGTATGCCACTATTTACATCATAATGCTTACGCAAGGAAGCGGATAACAAATGTAACACAATAGTTTATCTGTATAGCATCAATTGAGTGTTTATTTATGTCGGTTTCAGTATCAGCGAAACGTTTCGAGGATCGGTTCAGTAGCGTTGAGATAAGCGGTGTTCTCAGCGGAGGTCGGGGACACCTCGCGTGGCAACATGCCCAGCTCTTCCGCCTAGGACTAGATGAAGGGCACAGCGCCTTCGAAATTGACGTCACAGCCCACAAGAAATAGATACATACATACATATTCATAAAACAGAATTTCATCACGCCGAGTCCCAGAGGAAGAGAACTTCAAAAATAATAATTAATGAAATACCTACAGAACTCGGTCGGATTATACGCCACTTGTATACGTCACGATGACAGCACAGACTAACGCCAGCTACTTTTTTATTATTTGTGCACGGAAA
>JACCPG010000803.1:0-65213 GCA_016069955.1 Drepana arcuata | reverse complement strand
AAGGCAACCTAATATGGAGTTTTTATTAGAGCAACAGAAGCCCAAACATATTTTTTGTGTCTTGCATGGTAGTATGTAGTAGGTGCTCAGTCAAAATTAGGTGTTTATTGTCATAACCACAGGTGTTCGACTACGACAGTCGCGCTTGGGTACACGCCGACCCGTGCGAGGCGACGTTCAACGCGCCACTCAGCTACGAGCACGGCTGGGGGAAGAAGTTAGCTTACGTCATTGCTGTCTCCAGGGACGACCTGCAGGATGTCACTTGGCGTTACACTCTGGACCATAAAGAGGTATAGTCAGCCTTCATTGGAAAACATACTCTTATTTTTTATTTTATTACAGCCAATAATATGAAATTACAGCTAAAAGCCAACTCATGCCTACCTTAAAATTATATACTAAGGACAAATTTCAACTTTATAACACATTTGTGTAGGTCACAGAGTTTTGAGACTATTCGGTATACAAATATAAATAAATAAATACATTGGGACAATTCCACTCGAATTGACCTAGACCTAATTGACCTAAGTAAAGCTTCTAATATACTATAACTATACAACGATATATACATACTTATATAGATATGTACAAATACATAGAACATCCAAGGCTAAGGTGTACAATAATCCTGTGTGATGAAACATCTGCCCTCAGTGGGAATCGAACATGCGACCGCAAGCCTTGCAGTGAGGACCTCTGACCGCTAGGTCGGCCACCTATGTCAGGATATACTTTGGGATGCGGTCCTTGTGACACGCGATGTCACCATCGTAAAGTTTGATAGAATGGAAGAATTTTCTTAAATAAATCATACTATATATTAACCCAGCCTATAATCTATCTCTGTGCCAAATTGCATCCAATTCAGTTCAGTAGGATTTGCGTAAAAGTGGAACAAACATCCCAGCACCCACTTTTAGTTGTCAGATAAGAAGGATTCCCTTACTGCAGGTACTTAAAAGGCGGACTGCGTGCGACGAGGCGGCCCTGGTGTCCGCCATATTGTCGCTGCGGTCGCACCGACACGCGCAGCTGTCGGAGGCGAGGCGGCGATACCTCTCGCGGCGGAATGTTGAGGAGCTGGTGCAGCTGATGGTCGAGAGGTAGCCTCACTTCCTCTTATACCGTCTAACATATACTATATACCTAATATGGTTCACTATCAGATGGCTATTAAATTATAATTAAAATGATTGATAGTACTTATGCTACGATAGTGGCAAATAGATATCCCCTTGAAGGTTCCCGGCTACCACCGCTGGACGTTCGCATCTCCAGGTTGCTTAAGCATTCCCTGTAAGATTCCATTCGCACGCTTCTTGAAGACTTTCATCCTGTACTGGACCCAATTATGAAGTGCTTTACGTGGCCGTATAAGTAAAAAGCAAAAGTGTGTGCAAGAAGAGGCAGAGGTAGACCACGTTCCTGGATCAAAGCGATCGGACGCTCATGGACGGGAACGTCAAGAGTACTCGAAACCGACGAGCATGTATGAAGAGACTGATGAATGTAGACGAAGCGAAAGAGGTATGTAAGTCTAGGGAGAACTGGCGCTCTATACTCTCTGGCTACCCCGTTAGGGACTCAGCGTGATGTAAAAAATCGTTGTGTATTTCAGAACGCCAACCGACTACGAGTGTCATGGCCGTATTTCCGGTTCGCGCGAATGGCGGACGACGCGCGGTGAGATAGGCACTTCGGGCCACGTGTTCGAAATCACTGACGTGGGTCGCCACTCGCTCGCCTACCACCCCGTGTCGGACACGTACCGACACGTTGTGGACGGACGTGAAGCCAACACCATACACACCTGGTCTTCGGGGACTTTTCATGCGAAGAGCATCTTCAGGAAAATCGAACAGGATTGGCGGAAGGTCTACCTGGCCAGACTGGGTAAACTTGCTACTTTTTAAAATTGGTTGTTAATGACCCGTTTTCCAAGTCCAAAGTTCATCTAATAATGAGGATGTATCGTTTGCGTCCTGTGCCTACCTAATAAATAAATAAATAGCTAGTACTATGGAAACGAAAAGAGCCGTGGTGGCCGAGTGGTTCGAGCAGTTGCCTGCGACGCAAAGGACGCAAGTTCGAATCCCGACTGTACCAATGAGTTTTTCTGAACTTAAGTACAGTGATTAGTCACACCACGAGCTTTACGGTGAAGGAAAACATCGAGAGGAAACCTGCATACGTCTGAGAAGAAATTCAAAGGCGTATGTATAGCCGTGCCTGAGTAATGGCGATGGACTCGCCATCTGTCACGTTGGCACCTAATATACCTCTGGCGGAAAGTGGGTGTGTGGGTATTACCTATACACCTCTGCCTACCCCTTCGGGGACCCTTGTGGGAAGGCGTGAGGATATATTATTTATTTACTATGGAAACTAGGCAACGATATACATATTTTTATTTAAAAAACCTTTGGGTGATGCAGAGAAAGGTATGACAGGCTATAGAGGGACTTATATAGATAGAGATATATGTGATAAATAAATAAATAATAATAATAAGACACAATTTTGTTCATCACACAATCTCAGCGGAATCGAACCTGCGACCTCAAGCTGTCGCAGACCGGAGCTTTGACCACTAGACCAGAAGGCCTTCAATATATACACACGCACATACAAAATGGCACCTAATATAAAACTTTGGCGGAAAGTGCGTGTGTCGTTACTACCTACATATACACCTCTGCCTACTTGTGTGGGAAGGCATGAGGATATATATATATATATATACGAAAACACATCCAAAACTGAGGAACAAATATCTGTCCTGAGTTGGAATAGAAACTGCGACCTCAAGATCCACAGTCCGGGTCTGTGACCACTAGACCAAGCGGTGTTCGTTCGCCACAAGCTTTACGGTGAGTATGCCCGCATATGTCAGAGAAGAATATATTTTCAGAGGACGAGCCCACTGGCTCTATATCGTGGAAGCTTTCGGCTGCGCCAGAGTTGCAAATGACAGACCTTACGGTGCGCGCTCTGACAGCTTTGTACGAAGACGCCGCTATCGCGTGGACCGTGAGCTTTGACGACCAACCTCCGCGACCAGTCACGTTTGGAGGTAACCTATATCTATATCTTCAATATTAATAATTTCGTCAAGGGATACGGTAGACTCGATCGAAACCTTACCTGAATTATAAAACACTAGCTGTCCCGCCCAGCTTCGCTCGGGTGAAAAAGTTAAATTGCCCGTAGCACGATCGCAGCGCCACCGATCGGGTCCAATTTAATATAGCCTATGTTACTCGTGGATAATGTAGCTTTCGAATGGTGAAAGAATTTTTCAAATCGGTCCAGTGTCGAGCATTTTGTTAAATTATGATGGTGTATAACAAAATTATAATTATAATTTTGTTAAATACATATACACTAGCAGACCCGGCCACGCGTTGCTGTCTATATAACATTTTTGGTTTTTGTTATATTACATTGTAAATAAATAAATACTCAATCCAGTCAACAGATATCGCCATCTGTCAGAATCGTTTAGAGCTAACAGACTATTATGTCAACTATTCTTCCTAATAATTTATAGTGTAATTCCACTACTGTTTTGAGTATTGTCGAGTAGTAGTAGTAGTAGTAGTAGTAGTTATAGTCGACCTATGAGTCCACAAGCACATTTAATAGATTAGGGTCATACTCCCCGCATTCCGCGACCCTCTCGATTAGAAATTGGTGGGGTGCGTCTTCGTGTATGCCACTATTTACATCATAATGCTTACGCAAGGAAGCGGATAACAAATGTAACACAATAGTTTATCTGTATAGCATCAATTGAATGTTTATTTATGTCGGTTTCAGTATCAGCGAAACGTTTCGAGGATCGGTTCAGTAGCGTTGAGATAAGCGGTGTTCTCAGCGGAGGTCGGGGACACCTCGCGTGGCAACATGCCCAGCTCTTCCGCCTAGGACTAGATGAAGGGCACAGCGCCTTCGAAATTGACGTCACAGCCCACAAGAAATAGATACATACATACATATTCATAAAACAGAATTTCATCACGCCGAGTCCCAGAGGAAGAGAACTTCAAAAATAATAATTAATGAAATACCTACAGAACTCGGTCGGATTATACGCCACTTGTATACGTCACGATGACAGCACAGACTAACGCCAGCTACTTTTTTATTATTTGTGCACGGAAAATAGTCCCATCGCCTTAATATATTCGAAATTAACCTTATTTTTGTGCAGAATTTTATATATAATTATTATTATGTTATATGCGTGTGTTACTCTCCTCGTGTGTCCTCTTAAACCTTAATTGGTTTGAATATTTAAAATATCGGAAAAAGTGTAGCAGTGGTAGAATTGTGAGCTGACAAAACAATGCACCTGAGTGAAGCCAGGGCTGTCACTAGTTTATTACATAGGAATACACACACTTTTAACCGGATATATTTTAGGTGCCAGATGGAGAGTTTATCGCCGTTAGTCAAGCATAACTATTGAGTATTGAATTTCTTCTCAAACATATTCAAGTTTCCTATTTTTTTTTTCTTTTACCTTAAGCTCTTAGTGTAACCAATCACTGTACTTACGTTCAGAAAAACTATTAATACAGTCGAGATACTAGTTAAAATAAGTAGCACAGAAAAATATAGCTCCCAGGACAATCACTCGCAAAGAATAATGGCATTTAAATGGTATTAGCATTCAATAAAATGATTGACAATTGTTATATGACATATTTATTCGAGTTTTAACCAGTTATAATTGAGGACATTTTCTTATAATAGAATATGAATTAATTTAAAATCTTAAAATGTTCATCTTGGAATGATATTTGAGACATCTGGTTGGAATATTTAACAGGTGTCTCAGAAAAGAGAACACTTTCTCAATTAAGTGAAATAAAAAAAAGCTAAATAAAATAAAAAGTACAGTACTAGCTATCCCACCCAACTTCATCCCATAAACAATCAAACAGACCTGGCATTAATTCCTTAGAAACCTTGCTTTCTCCTGAGCAATTCAATGGTGTAGTCAATTATTTTCGAGGTTAATATTTCCTTCCTGTACTTTTTTAAACATAGAAAGAAGGAGATCATTTAAACCGTGGTTGACTGCAAACTTGGATCGTTCAAACAAATTTTCTGGCCCCAAAGTGCAAACCAGCTGAATTATGCACTTCGAGCGCAAGTCCTGCATCTGGTAATAGTCTGCGAGCAAAAGCAGTTGTTCAACATTCTCTGGCAGCTTGTTCAAATATATGTAGTCTTTCAGGTGCATCAATGATATGTTAGTAGTTCCGGCCACCAGCACGGAGCTCTGCTTGACCTCCTGCCACTCCCCCCCGACTGCCAACATGGCCTTAAACACGGGGCTGATTGCAGCTAATATGGCTTTGTGTACACTCACCGACCCACCTTCACCAACCAGCTCAAAATCTGTCAGATTACTATCTTCATGCAGAGCTCGAAAAGTATTTGCAATGTATGAATCCTTTATGGAAAATGTAATGTCTACAATGGGTATCCCTATACCTTTAAACGAGCAATTCTTGTATATATCTATATATATAATCTGAATCTGGGAAACGGCTCCAACGATTTTCATGAAATTTGGCAAGGGGGGGATTTCGGGGGCGATAAATCGATCTAGCTAGGTTTCATTAAAAAAAAGTCGTTTTATCCGTGTTTTTAGGCATTGAAAATCTCCAACAATTTCATTAGTATATGAATTTCCCCACTGATAAAGCGTTGCTAAGCAACAAACTTTAAGCCAATGAGTGTTTGGTTGTCATAAGTATGTCATTCGTACAAAAAAATATAAATCTGAAAAATACAGAGCTAAGCTCGGTCATCCAGGTACTATCACTAATACAAACATGCCATGATACAACATGCCAACTATTATCAATCAGTGTGTCCTGTTGGATCTTTAGAGCTCGACTTGACACATGTAATGTTTTAGGCATACTTATGTAATCAACATTTTTTGCTTTGATGAACAATATGTTTTTGTTGTTGTATGATTTATTACCTGAACATACCACTCTCATAGTAAGCTCAATAAACTTGCTTAAGTGATAGTCATCTGAATCAGAATATGCTGTACCTTGATAATTCGTAAAATGACGAAGGCTAAAGCTAAAGTAACATTCATTCTCCTTGTGGGTGTGCTCATGTATTAACAACCTGGAAATCGAAAGTAATATAGTTATTTCAGTTAATTCTACTAAATCCAAGAAGTCTCAATGGGACTTATGCAGAAAGTGTAAATGAAAGTGTAATGCAGTTGCTATGTTGCAAATATTCATAGGCCTTTCTTTATTATTATGCAAGCATTTTTTCTTATTTTGTGTGTATTTAGAATAAATCTCTGCTAAATTTGATGTCAAAGGTTAAAGTAGTTCCTGGAGGTAAACGAAAACCCAACTGTTAGTACACGTGTCATGAAACTGGTAAGTGACAGAGATATATTAAACAAAAGATCATTTATATGATTTAAATACGTCTGTAGAAATTTTTAATTACTACTGATTAGTCCCCCGCTCCCTTTGCCATTAGCCTGATGAATGAAATATAGGTTCTGAGCATTTGCTACTCTTGCTGCCGTGACTAATCAGTGTGCTAACAGTTCTGTCTACCCCTTGTCTTCGCTTTCCATCATACAGGGCTTGTACAAAAAAAAACAGAGTTCTGAACCAACAGAATGAGTGAATGAGACTAGGCAGTAGCAGTGACCGGGCTAATTGGCTTAATTAAATGTGTGGTTAAGGATAAAACTTGGTACCTTCCATTCTCGGCTGGAAATTGTGGTAGACTCGCCATTGTGCAATATACGATTAATGTCTATCTATACTAACGTAAATTCGTAGTCACCCCCCAATAACTACACTCAACATACACGAAGATTAATAATCAAACTTTTATTCATATATTTGAAACAGTACTGTTCGCATTCACTTTCATTATCGTTGGTATTGTATTGGAATAAAACTAAAATTTACTAGGAAAGAGGTAAGGCAAGGTAATGTCCATACCATAGATTAGAGTATTGTATAGGGCTAGTCCATACCATAAGTTAGACAATGTGATATGATATACCATAAACAATGCAGTTCTCTATACTTTTTTTTGTATTGTCTCTCGTACCGTGAGTTCCAGGAACTTTTGCTACTTGACCGGAAAAGCGGGATGTAGGCTTCCAGCCAGGCACCTTAGTGTTAAGCAACACAGCTAAGGGCACGCCCTGTGGGGTACGGACATCGGCTTACAGCGTTGCTGAATCGCAGCAAGGGAGTTGGGCTGGACTGGTGTTTTGTTTTTGTTATGTATATATTTGGGTAGTTGGGAGGGGGGGGGGGGGGGTACATTACGGCATATTCGCTACGAGCCAGATGGACCAGTGGTCGGTTGTGTGTAGTGTCAGTGTGTCATCGTCGGGCATCCTGGAGGACCGTGATGTGATCATCGGATTAAATGATTGCATTTCTGGGACGCCTTCCTTATCTTTGAAGGGAGGTCGGAGGAAGGTGTATCGGCTGGCCGATACTACGAGGGGGTTGGGATTATTTTCAGCAGAATCGAAATGGAGCAGTTCTCTAATACTCAGAACCATAGATATAGGATGTAGCGAAAAAAATCCTAAATCTATGCTCAGAACACCAATTGCGTACGTAATTCCAAAAGCATAATAATTTTCTTTTTATTGTATTCATGGTTTTTTCACAACATTCCTACTCTATTTTTATGGTGAATTTAGACCCAAAGTGCAAACTCTGCTTCTTTATAATTTCAGTAGATTTAATTAATGATTCGTAAAAAATAAAGTTGCTAAAAATAAGAAAAAAAACCAAAGGTAAGTTATTTCTAAGAAAAAAATAATTTTTGTTTTCAATGCCATGCTCAATCCAATAAGATCGTTTTCATAGATTGTCGAACTTTTTCAAGTTCAATATTTCCTTTGTGTACACTCTGGAGTATCATGAAGTGTAGGTCGGTGATGGCATTCTTCACAGCAAACTCTGTCATCGCTAGCAGGTTGTCTGCGGTAATCATTTGCACGAGCTGGTGCAAGCAGCGCTGGCGCAAGTCGCTCATTTGGTAGTAGTTGGCCAGGAGCAGCAGTTTTTTTATATCGGTTTCTTCTTCAGGCATTTTATTTAAGTAAATATAGTCTTTCAAACTGATCAGCGTGGAGTGCTTAGTGCCAGCTACATGCGCCATGCCCTGCTGACTCTCAGACCACTGCCCGTCGAGCATGGCCCGTAGCACAGGGCTGGCGGCCGCTACCACGGCTTTGTGCACTCGCACTGCACCGTCTTCGCCACGCAGCTCAAAGTCCATCAGACTGCTGTCCTCGTGCAAAGCCGCTAACAAGCTGTTTGCTTGCGGCTTAGGGTCTTTTACGCTCACCTGCACGTCTATTTCGAACTTGGGTATTCGTGTCCTCCACATAGATATAAGGCGCCATGTCTTATCATTTCCAACGTCTAGTTCTCGCTCTTCATTTTCCAAAGCTTTACTTGTCAGAACGTATGATGTGTACTTGTTGCCCTCATCCATATTTGCAGCTCTAACGTAGAAGGTATTGAAATACCTAAAGTTCTCCGTAAAAACGTCTGTGCTAATTACTGATATAACTCTAAATTCAAAAAATATTTTTCCGTTTATGTTAAAAGATTCACTTTCATGTGATATATAGTACATGTCATTTGTATTTTCAAGTTCAAAGCCAATTGTGACCGTATTTTGGCATTCAATTTTATTTTGCGTTTTCAACCTGAAAAAGGAAAGTGATACGTTATTACAAATACATCATAATATAATGTATAATATTATTATACTGCTCGACATTGACAAAATCATGTTTTTCGTTTATCTCTGACGAGAGCTTCCCCTAGTGTATTCATCTGCTTTTTAAAATGTATATGTGACATGACTACTAGTCTTTCAGTCACATGAGGATTTTAATATTATTACTTCCTATATATAATATAGTAATACTTTCAGTAATTTTGGGCTTCATATTTGGAACATTTATTTCATTCATAAATATGTACAGTATGTATACTTACTGTAGTTACTAGTAGTGCAGCTAGTTTCTAGTTTCATAGCTAGTCTTTTAGTTTCCAATATATACGTATTACTACATTTATAATAAAGCTGATTCAAAGAGATGATTCCATTCATTTGGTCTTAATTCAGTTCACATGTATAATAAGCGTAAAGACTAGTATCCACGTCATGAATATATACGAACAAAAATTTTTCGGAATCGGATGAGTTGACTTCTATCGCCTTCGCCGATTCGCTTTATGGTATGATTCATCGTAAATGTTAATTAATAATATTTTTACTTTATATAGCTAGGTTTTATACCATTTAAGATGTACTTACAGTTTATAATAATCACTTTTCGAGCTGGCCGACGCCATTACACAACAAAATATGTGTTTTTTACCTATAGTTAACTATATACTATTGTTTAACTTAACACGACTCATATAGTTGGTAAAACAAACCAAATCACAAATACTGATGACATTGACATAACCTATCTATTGATAACTCAAATGCATGTGTATTTCAACTTCGTATCTACCTATTTAAAGATAAACTACCTACTGTAGACACACAGACGTACATATACAGAGATACGGGCGTTTCTAAGATGTTTGGTTGTTTAATTAAAGTACCGTGAGCAACTTAATTTCGCTCTTTAGTCATTAGTCTTAAAGGTAAGAAATCGCTTAAGCCCAAGAAAGAAACCAAAACACATTCTTAAACAATTCAAGTTTATTTATCAAACTAACTACATGCATATCAGCCCAGTCCCTAACGGGGTAGGCAGAGAGTAAAAAAAACGGCAGTTCTCTAGACTTACATAACTCTTTCGCTTCGCCACATTCATCAGTCTTCATACATGCTCGTCGGTTTCGAGTACTCGTGACGATTCCGTCCTTGAGCTTCCGATCGATTTGATCCAGGTAGTTGGAACGTGGTCTTCCTCTGCCTCTTCTTGCACACACTTTCGCTTTGTATATCTGTTTAGTAAATATTTCTTCAATCATCCTTTCTTTATGTCAAAACCAACGTAACATGCCTTTCTTCATCTTAACAATCACACCCTCTTTCAGGCCAGTTGTTTTGCGACCTTGCGAGCGTATCTCAACTGCATTTATGCTATTTTCATGCTTCCTATAACATGCCTTAAATAACTAACCTATTACAATGCATTTATAAGGATGTTATAAGGAGTAATGTATTTATGGAATGTATCCACGCAGACTAAAACTGGGCATCAAATTATAAATATAAAGTGTGTGCGATTGCTGCCCGGTCATTCCACTCGATCGATATCACAAAAATACATAACCTTGAGATCGTGTTTCCATGTTTGCTGCCGCTTGTATAAAATCTGGTGGTAGGTGTTGGGTGCTAAATCGTGCGAAAGAGACAGATGTACCTATAAGATTGCCTATAAGTCGTATATTTTCCACATCACTATCTCTCTTCCACACACTTTAATAATGATCGCAATGACACACCAAGGTACGGGGTTACGTAATATTTGTTTTCATACATAAGTAGGTATATCATACGAGCTTTGCGGTAAAGGATAACGGCCAGAAGAAATCTGCATACGTTTGAGAAGAAATTCCATCACGTATTTATAATTCTGTTTGGAAAACGGCAATGGACTCGCCATCTGTCAAGGAATACCTTACCATGCCTATATATTATTTATCACACCACTACTTTCAGGGTGAAAGACAATACCCACACACCCACATTACGCTAGAGATTACGATTAAGTGCAAAAGTGACAGATGGCGAGTCCATCGCCGTAAATCAAGCACGACTATGCATACGCCTTTGATTTTTTTTTCAAACGTATGCAGGTTTCCTCTCGATGTTTTACTTCACCGTAAAGCTCGTGATGTGACTAATCACTGTACTTAAGTTCAGAAAAACTTTTTGGTACAGTCGGGATTCGATTTTTATGTGTTGCAGGTAACTGACTCGTCCACCACGGCTCTTTAACGGGCTATATAATGCAATATATTTGATCTAATCAACAAACAAACTATGCTTATAACTTAATATCAACATTTTTGTATGTTCGGAGACGGCTTTAACGATTGGGAGCATAATAATTCACAACTTATCCCCCGTTTGTTTTCAACTTCTTATCCTTAACGATAAAACACGATTTTACAAGAAAAAAACTGATCGATCGCCCAAGCTAATTAGTACCTGGACGAGCGTTATTGTACAGGTAGGTATTGCCCACGAATAACAACTAAATTATCCTTCTAGTGAGAATAGTTAGTGCTCCCTACTTTGCCTGTGTAATACTTGAGGTCTACCGCAGAACGCGACGTCTCCTCCCTAGACTTGAAACTACTCAACCGATGTGCCTCAAACAGATTTGATTTAGAAAGCAATAATGCGTTGATGGTTTTAGATTACCGGTTTAGTGGTTTATAATCACGATGTTTTTCTAAGCCGTGAAACAATTTGTGCTGACCGGGTTTGATCTGCGACCTTTGTATCGTAGGCGACAAACCACTGCCAGGGGTTAATAATTACCCATAGACACCCATACAAAGTTTAATTCTCGTCAAATTGTATGTACCATTGTACGTCCATAGATAGAGCAAAATTCATCTTTATATATATATATATATATATATATATCCTCACGCCTTCCCACAAGGGTCCCCGAAGGGGTAGGCAGAGGTGTATAGGTAATACCCACACACCCACTTTCCGCCAGAGGTATGTTAGGTGCTAACGTGACAGATGGCGAGTCCATCGCCGTTACTCCAGCACAACTATACATACGCCTTTGAATTTCTTCTCAGACGTATGTAGGTTTCCTCTCGATGTTTTCCTTCACCGTTAAGCTCGTGGTGTGACTAATCACTGTAATTCATCTTTAAATTGATTTAATAGCTTATGAAAACAGGTGACATACACATGAACTTTTTATTAGTGTGCATTGGTAAAACCAGTGGGGTCGCCGCGTTCATAAATACATCGGATTGCTTCCGAATCTAGTCAGTCGTTTGCATCCGCTCGCACAAGATGGGCGGGATTTTCGTGCTTTTTGGTGAGATTCTCATTATATATTTTTTATTTATTTATTGCATATCAACGTACATCTACCTTAACAGGATTCATACCCTAATGCGATAGTGCAGCAAACAAACAAATCTTGTATCTTATTTACATAATCTTTCTTTTATAAGATTATAGAAAGAAAGAAAGAAAGAAAGAACGATTGACGAAACAGATATACAAAGCAAAAGTGTGTGCAAGAACAGGCAGAGAAAGGCCACGTTCCAACTACCTGGATCAAATAGATAGGACTCTCAAGGACGGGAAAGTTAAGAGTATTCGAAACCGACGAGCATGTATGAAGAGATTGATGAATGTGGACGAAGCGAAAGAGGTATGTAAGGTAAGTCTAGAGAGAACTGGCGCTCTATACTTTCTGCCTACCCCGTTAGGGACTTGGCGTGATGATATGTATGTATGTATGTATGTATTTACATAATAGGTACGTGCCTTCCATTTATTGTAGGTAACAGAATTCACTCGGATAACATGTGAACAAATCTGTTTGTTTGAATTATAACGCCCTGTAGGGGACCTGGAGTCCTGAAACACAGGGCTGGCCTAGTGTACGCTCCAGTATATTAGCATTAACTAACATAATAATAATAATAAAATAGAAGTATACAATTCAATTGTTTTAGCAAATATATTTAAACCGTTATTCATACGTTTGTATATTAATACATACCTATTTAATAACACAACATATTTCTAGGTAATTTTTATTGCGAAATAAATATTATTTAATTCGCACAAGGGTCCCCGAAGGGTTAGGCGGAGGTGTATAGGTAGTACCCACACACCCACTTTCCGCCAATTTGTAGGTGACAGATGGCGAGTCCATCGCCGTTGTTCTAGCACGACTATACATACGCCTTTGAATTTCTTCTCAGACGTATGCAGATTTCCTCTCGATGTTTTCCTTCACCGTAAAGCTCGTGGCGTATTATTAAATATTTCCTATACATATCTTATAGGTAAGATACATTTACGAAACTGGTTTGTTGTAAAGGAGATTTATTACATACATATCATCATGCCGAGGCTCTCACGGGGTCAACCCCTTGACAGAGTAGATAAGGTATCATCTTTTACTTAATTATTTTGTTTTTTTATCAGACCCAAGTATTTATTTTTATTTTGATAGTTCATTTAATTTTATTGCTCTCTCAACGGAATCTTCCGTACAAAATTGGACTTTTTCAAAAATTCAAACGATTATAAAGTTTACAAACCTGGTATTCTTAATGTCTCGCATGACTAAGCTGCTAATGTACATAGTTGGAAGCTTAATATCGGTATAATAAAAATGTATATGTATGTAGCTTGAACTTGAAAAACCGAAGCCGGAGAGCAGTCGTGACTAACGTCTGTATTTTCACTAGCGGCCCGTCCCGGCTTCGCACGGATGGATATTTTTTTAATTTATTTTTTAATAAAATAAATTTTTCTCTAGCAATAAAAATAGCCTGTATTAATCAGTGATAATGTAGCATTCAAATGGTGAATTTTTAAAATCGCTCCAGTACTTTTTGAGCCAATTCCTTTCAAACATACTTACATACCAATCTCCCTAACTCTTTTGTGGTAAGAGTTCCGACCGAACAGCTGTCGACCTTTCTTCAGGAGGAATTTTGGCCGAAAGGTGTAGTTTTCCGGCGATTCAGAGGCCGAATACGCAACACCCTGAGCCACACGTGGCCAACCTCACGTGTGAATTAGTCTTAAGAATATTGTAATTTTTATTTATTGTATTTTATATTTCATTTTCATATAGTATTATTGTATTTCTATGGGCCTTGTTGCCTGAAATAAATAAATAAATATAAAAAATCTTTCCTCTTTATAAATTTAAAATATTGCATAGCTGTGCCCGCGACTACGTCCGCGTGGAACAGAGACCTTGGGCAGCATTTTTTGCATATATCTCTTTTATTATTGTATGTTATATTTTGGATATGTTAAGTGAAGCTTACCAATATATTAGTGAAAACCATATTATTATATTGTATTATATAGTCCACCGTATAGTGGAAGACGTCAGTCGCGGCTTCCAACTCGGTTATCCAATATTTGCTCCTCTTCGACGTGGCGAAAGCTTTCGACAAGGTCTGGCACAACGGCTTGCTTTACAAACTGTACCAGTTGGGCGTGCCGGACCGTCTCGTACGCATAGTGCGGGACTTTTTGTCGAAACGCTCCTTTCGCTACAGAGTGGAGGGTACACTCTCATCCCCTCATCCCATACAAGCAGGAGTCCCAAGGCTCAGTGCTCTCCCCTCTCTTATTCACGCTGTATACAAGCGATTTCCCCCTCTCAGAAATGTCAAAAGCGCACTATTCGCCGACGACACGGCCATCTACTGTAAAGGTAGATCTCCCGGTGCTATTCACAACAACCTCCAGACCGCGGTCAACGCCCTAGCGCGGTGGTTCCGGAAATGGAGAATTGAAGTGAGCCCCTTTAAAAGCGCAGCCGAGAACGGCTTTTTCTTTTTGGAAAGGCAAACGAGCCCTACGGGCAGCCCCATAACACTCTTCGGCAATCCCATTCCATGGGAAGATAAAGCCAAATAAACTTACTTTCCGTCACCACGTAGAGGCGGTACGCGCGAGCCGCCTTCGCGCTTGGTAGACTTCATTGTATGTTGAATGCACGGAGTAAACTCTCATTGAAATCCAAGGTGAGGATTTACTTGACGTGCATCAGACCGATTATGACTTATGCGAGTGTAGCGTTCGCACACACCCGCAAGTCAATACTCCACCCCCTTCAAGTGCTCCAAAGCCGGTTTCTCCGGAGAGCCACAGGTGCCCCGTGGTACATACGTAATAGTCAACTCCACGTTGACCTCAAAGTCCCCACTATAAAACAGTTTTTGAAAAAACTGTTCAAACGTCATTTCGATTCTGCTGTAAATCACCCCAACCCCCTCGTCGTATCGGCCGCCCGATACACTCCTTCCCTTATCTCGAAGATAAGGCGTCCAAGACATGCAGTCATCGAACCGGATGACGACATAACGGTCCTCCAGGACGCCCGACAAAAACATACCAACACTACACAAAACCGACCACTGTTCCGTCCTCGTCGGCGAGGCTCGACGCGAATAAGCCGTAATGTTTCCCCCCGACCCCCGCCGCAAACGCCGGCCCGCGCCGAGCCAGTCGCGCAAATCCCGCCCCCAAATAATATTTAAATAAAATTACCAGTCCAGCCCAGCTCCCTTGCTCGCGATCCAGCAACGCCCTAAGCCGAGGTCCGTACCCCACAGGGGATACCCTTAGCACTAAAGTGCCTGTCTGGAGGCCTAGGTCTCGCCTTTGCCCGGTTAAGAAGCAAAAGTTCCCGGAACACGCTACGAGAGACAATAAAAAAAAACTTATATATATTCCATGTACATTCAGCGATCCGTTACATTTTTATTATACGTTAGCTATTATTATATAAAAGGTTTAAAATCTCGAAAGTACATTAAAATTTTGCCACAATAAATAATACGCTTTAAGAATTGTTTTTTACCTATATTTCGCGTATGTGAAAAAAAATTTACCGTTCATTCTCATCTATGAAACTACGAAGGGGTAGGCAAAGTTGTGCAGTGCCCTCACACTCACTTTTACGCCGGAGACAAATTTTTGGTGCCAACGTGACAGATGGCGATTACACCGCCGTTTCTCAAGCCCGACTTTGTATGTCTTCTTTAACGTACGCAGGCTTCCTATATTTTCCTGCACCGTAAATGTCGAGGTGCGAGCGATCGCTACTAATTTAAAATGTTTTAAATTTAATCCTTAATTAGCTACCAGAGCCCATAGGTGGCAGTAACCGCTTACCATCAGGCGAGCCACATTCTTGTGCTACCACTGTAGTAAAAACAAGATTTACAATCCACGTCTAAACTTGTGTTGTTAGATATAGAATTTAGTATCGCTGACTAATGATGTGAGTTGTAATTTATAATGGACCGTTACTTCCGTAACCTAATAGGTTATAACATTTTGTAATCATTAGCACAAACTTGTATTGTTAAGTGCCCACACTCACTTGTAACAATCTCAAACACATTATTTTTATCAGAATCAATTTGATGTTCGACATATTCAATTATTGATTTATTTACCTATACCATATATATAGGTATATGATTTATTACGGTGAAAGAAAACATCGAGAGGAAACCTGCATACGTCTGAGAAGCAATTCAAAGGCGTATGTATAGTTGTGCTTGAGAAACGGCGATGGACTCACCATCTGTCACATTGGCACCTAAAATATATCTCTGGCGGAAAGTGAATGTGTGGGTGGGTACTACCTATACACTTCTGCTTACCCCTTTGGAGACCCTTGTGGGAATGCGTGTGGATATCTATATATCTTCTCAGCATATATGCGTCTACTGCTGGACATATTCCTCTTGCATGGATTTCCAAGCTGATCTTGATGCGGCGATCCTACTTCAGGTCGGCCCTGCCGTCTTTTTAATGTCATCCGACCATGGCTTGCGGTCTTCCAACGCTTCTGCCACTTCTGCCACACAACACACATTTTCAGGCTAACGCTCACCGATGCCTGACTTAGATCTTTGAGCATTCTTCCAATATCTTCAGGTGTTTTTGCAAGTAAAACGATGTCGTCTGCGAAGCGTAGGTGATTGAGATATTCTCCATCGATATTTATACCTGTACCGTCCCAGTTGAGTGTCTTAAAGACGTCTTCGAGTGCGTTTGTAAATAGCTTCGGGGAAAAGACATCCCCTTGGCGTACTCCTCTTTTAAGTGGTATATTTGCGGTGGAGCCTTGAATGTCTGTCATCGTCGCTGATCGATATAGATTTTTTTTATATATATATAAACATGTTATGTTGGTTTGTGTACGCTTCAAAAACTCAAAAAGTTCTGCACCGATCGAGCTGAAATATAAGCATGATATATAATCCGCATCAAGGATTGTTTTTATCAATTTTTTGCATCAGTCACATATCCACAGCGAAGCGTGGCAGGGTATAGCTAGTGTTGTATATATTAGTAAGATTGTAATTTTTTGCTCGCAGCTCTAGCGGCGTGCGTGATGGGAGAGTCATTCCACTACTACGGACATGACTACGATAGGACGCCACTCGGGGATGCCATCGACAAAGCTTCCATGAAAATGTTAAAGGTAATTGATTGGTATTACACAGGTTGTCTCAGAAAAGAGAACAGTTCTCTTCTAGAAGTAACAAATAACTCCAAAAATAACAAAATGACAATATTCACTCTGCATCATGGTTCTAAAGGGTTTTTTTCAGAAAATAATAACGACATTAAAAAAATTAAAAAAAACATTCTATACGTATTAATTTTTATTATAACGGTACCGTAGTTATATGCGAAAATAAGGTAAAAAATTTGTCAGTCATATTTGTTTTGCACATATGTGAGCTTTGCTAGCCACCCCCCGCGGTGTTACACGCAGTGAGCAGGTATATTCAATATTTTCAACAATTATAATCACATTTAAATTAAATTAGCGCGAAGAACTTGTAAAAATAAAAAAACAAATATTAAAAAACATTTTGCAATGTCAAGTGCGAGTTGGCGGCAAATTTTGACGTTAAGGGGAAGTGTTCATTTAGGTGCAAATTCTGTTAAGGCGACGTTGATTATTTCGGTTATGCCTGAACACTATATTTATTGTAGTGTTGTCTACTCAAGCCATTTTCCTCCTACTTAGGTGTAAATACGAATTACGTAGATACAACTTGGATCATTAACATTTACCTTGTAGGATGCTATTCGCAGTACGAAGGTGTTTTTTTTCATGTTGGCCAACGAATGTGGGAAATTATATTAAGCTTACCCTAACAATGCTTATATGATATACTTAGTTAGTGGCAATTGTAATGTGAGGATGCTGTGGGGCAAAGCTGGTCTACATCCTTACTAATATTATAAATGTGAATGTAAGTTTGTTTGTTACGCTTTCACGTAAAAACTTGTTGACCGATCGTCATAAAACTATTTACACATATTCTCGGAGGTATTAGAAGTAACATAGGATACTTTTTGTTGAAAAAAAAGTTTTTTTTTACGAAAGGTAAAAAAGCTGCCTACGCCGAAGTCGCGGGCACAGCTAGTATATATATAGACCATGTATGACGACCGCCTGGTCTAGTGGTTAGAGCTCCTGACTGCGAAACTTGAGGTCGCGGGTTCGAATCCCACTGAGGACAGATATTTGTGTGATGAACACGAATATTTGTACCTTAGTCTTGGATATCCTATGTATTTATGTATATATATATCTATATAAGTAAATATATCGTTGTCTATTTACCATAACACAAGCTTTGCTTAATTTGGGACTAGGTCAATTTGTGTGGAATTGTCCCAGGTATTTATTATTAGATATGTACATACTTGTCCAGTCCATAGTACATGCTTAACTTAAGGAGTTAATTTGTGTGAAAACGTACCAAGATATTTTTATTATTATCTTCGTAACTCTCTGGCATTTAATCCCCAATTGATTGCAAACAAAGGTCGGATGGTCAAGACAGTGTGGTCACCGTTTGATAACGAAAACGTGTGTATGTGTTGCTATTAGCTTTAAAATTTAAATCAATAACAAGTTGGGATGATATCATCCAAATATATAATATAAATATAATATATCCTCACGCCTTCCCACAAGGGTCCCCGAAGGGGTAGGCAGAGGTGTATAGGTAATACCCACACACCCACTTTCCGCCAGAGGTATATTAGGTGCCAACGTGACGGATGGCGAGTCCATCGCCGTTACTCAAGCACGACTACACATACGCCTTTGAATTTCTTCTCAGACGTATGCAGGTTTCCTCTCGATGTTTTCCTTCACCGTAAAGCTCGTGGTGTGACTAATCACTGTACTTATTACAAAAGCGGTAAACGTTGTTTATAAGGACATTCTGTAGTAGGTAGATATATTTAGTATTAGCATTGCACCCGTGCGAAGCCGGGGCGGGTTGCTAGTCTATTTATATAAAAAAGATGATATACCTATATTTAATTTTACAGGAAGGTTTCGAAAGTTCTAATGAGAAGAACGTAGTGGCATCTCCACTTGGTGTTCTCACTCTTCTATCACTCTACTCTTCTGGAGCTGGAGATGATTCAAAGGCAGAGATCTATAGGACCCTTGGAGGGACTGATGGCAAAAAGGTGAGTTACTATGACCCTTCCTTCTACCACTGTATATCTCGCCATCGACGGGGAATCCATCGACCAACTTTGGAACTTGGTTTCAATAGAATTTCTTTTCGCCAACGCTCAGGCTGTGGAATGAACTCCCCGTTTTCTCTGAAGAGTACAGCTTGGAGATCTTTAAGAAGAGTGTGAAAAGATTCCTTGGTTGGCAACGCGTAAGCGATACCCCTAGTGTTGCAAGCTTCCATAGGTGACGGTAACCGCTTACCATCAGGTTAGCCACTGTTTGCCATTTTAGTTGTATGAACCACCTCTTAGGAAGTGAACCAATACAGGGTCACTTTCCACAAGGGTTCCGAAAGAGTAGGCAGGGGCGTGTACACCCACTTTTCACCGAACATTTATATAACGTGCCAACGTGACAGATGGCGAGTCCATCGCCGTTACTCAAGCACAACTATACATGCTTTATGCCTTTGAATTTCTTCTCAGAATCAGAAGATGTTTTCCTTCGCGGTGACTGTAGGTACTACTTATTGGTACAACCAGGATTCGAACTTGCAATCTTTGTGTTGCCAGCGACTGCTCGATCACAAGCCACCTCGGCTCTATAAATCCTTTAGAAAAATATTTTTGCGTTCGATAGCCGGTAATTAATTAAGATATTGTGTGTGTGTTAATAGCTTAACCATTTCAGCTCTCCGACTCGTACAGCGGTCTGAGTCAGCAGTTCTCTGCCATGGACCCGTCCTACCTGACGCTCGCCAATAAGATATACGTATCTGACGGGTACAAGCTCGCAGACAACTTCACGTTAGCTGCGGAATCTTACAAGAGTGAAGTCGAGCTCATTAACTTCAGAGCGAAGGCAGCAGCTGCTGACAAAATTAACCAATGGGTAATAATTTTTCTATTTCTCAATGAAAGCCGTTACAATATTATATAAACATATACCTACACATCATCATTTTTGAACAACTCATGTCAATGGATGGACCCTAAGTTGTATGATAAGGGTATTAAGGGTTATTAATAAAAGTCCCGTTTCATAGTATGGTACATAAACAATAACAATACGGTGATCTATCATGCGAAACTCTCAATAGCGCGATCCAGAAATCAACACAAACAAATCAGCTCCATCTATTGACACACTTACAAAACAAATCAATCTTATACAATTGTTGTTTTTGTTAACAGGCGAACGAGAAAACCAGAGGTCACATCAAGTCCCCCGTGAGCCCAGATGCGATAACGTCTGACACCGTTGCCGCTCTCTTCAACGTTATCTTCTTCCAGGTCAACATCTATATATAAATAAAACAAAGTCTGGTATTATATATGTCACCGTAAAATTTTAAGCACCGTTAGATTATAATCTATCTCGCGAGATTGTAAACTGTCGATAGATAGTGAACCGTAACACTCTGTTTACAATTTAACGTGTTATTGTTAGATTATAATCTATCGAAATTAAACTGTTAGATGACAATCTGTTTGATGGACTGGACATCAGTCGCGTTATGACCTGAACATATATCCGTAGAAGGTGTGAAGATAAATAGAGAAGGTGTGAAGGTATATATAAATGTAATATATTCTTTGCTGTCCAGGGTCATTGGCACGTGCCGTTCGAAGCCGCCGAGACCAAAGACAAAGACTTCCATATCGACGAGAAGACCACAGTCAAGAAACCCACCATGCACTTACTGCAATCTCTGTTCTACCATTCCAGCCAAGACTTGGATGCTCAGGTAAGCAACACACTGCCATCAGATAGTGGAGGCCCACTGCTGGATAAAGGTCTCTTAGAATGCCAACGCTAACTCTGACCGCCGACCCAGATTAAATCCTTTTCTATTAACGCTCATGCTATCAATTTGGAAATTCCATACAATTCGAACCCCGACTGTACCAATGAGAATTTCATATTAATTTTTACCGTTTCTTATCCCCTCTATAGCCTGCCATACCTTTCTCTGCATCACCCAAAGGTTGACTGGTAGAGAATGCCTACGTCATTAAGTCCGCCTATGTAAATAATTTAGCAGGAAATTTTGTTTAAATAAATAATAAATAAATGAATATATAATGTAGTATTATATTTAAAAGTAAGCACCTGTTTTTTTTATATGCACAGCGATTCTCTCTCTATTTCAACAGTTAATAGAACTGCCATACAAGGAGAGCGGATTCCGCATGGTCGTAGTGCTTCCCAATGAGATAAACGGACTTCCCTCACTGTTGAAGAAAGTGGCAGATAAGGGAATCTTGGCCGATGTGTTCGCGCTGGAACCCTCGGGCCGTGACGTCAACTTAGACATGCCTAAGTTTGACATCAAATCCAAATGGAATTTGAACGATATCCTGCCGAAGGTAAGGTGGCAAAATGTAATTAATTTAGCTGATTTTGGCATTTATGAGATATGAGTGAAGCCGGAGCGGGTCGTTAGTGATGAATACAGTCTAAGAATAAAGTCTTAGAAATCTAAAGTCCTAGAATCAATATAACGATTAGTATTTTTTCTCAAGGTTTTATGTCCATCAATTAGGCATAATTAAAAGATTCATTCCTCTTGAAGTTCCTGTCTAGACCTGCCATGTCAACATTATAATTCATCAAAATTGATTTAGGGCTTTTCGGCTTAGTTTTAAAAACTAAGCAGTCTGTCTGGACGCGCATACACACCGAGCAACTTTTGCATTTAGGACATGAGTATGCATTCGTCACTCAAATACCACCAGGTGATTAGCTTTACCTTTCCTTGTGTCCAGATGGGAATTTCAAGCATATTCTCCGAGCCAGCGCCGGGTGTGGTTCGTGACAGCAATGTGAAGGTCTCTAAAGCCTTCCAAGAAGCCTTCATCAAAGTGGACGAGGAAGGAGCGACCGCCGGTGCCTTCACTGGTAAGACCAACATATTTATTTTACCAAATGCCAAACTAGCCTGCCTGATCACAAGCAGTTACCGCCGTTTATGGGCGCTTGCAGCATCGATAAGTCTATTAAGATCGGTTGAATTAAACGTATGAGCTCCTCGACTTTTATTTCTTCGTCTGGTGTTTTCTTTGCTGCCATCATTTACAGTTTCTTGGATCAGTCCCAGAATTGCTTTTACACAAAGCTCCTGAACTGTAAAGTTTTTTATTTTAATTTAATCGATGATTTAATTATAAAGCTAGTAAAAAATACTATCTGCACTACTTCTTCTTTAAACTTTAACTTCGCCAAGTTTCATATTCCTCTGTCCGCGTGCTTTTATTACGCCTACAAAATTATATAGGTACACATATAAAACGTCCGTAAAAAGGCATAAAAAGCTTGATTCACGTGCTACAAAAAATTTTACCTGAAGAAAAAAATTGCGCTATACATCATGAAGGCTCAAATCAGCATGACGATTTTATTGAAATCGTCCACTTTTGAAAACTAAATAATTAGGGGGGTACATGCAAACGGCAGTGATGTAAGAGTTTGTCTCACAAAAAAAGCCCTCGATATCTCTATGCATTTAGGAATGCTGGTGTCTACATCATCCTCGCCATACCATAAATTATTATATCTCTGCGATCACCAGCCAATGTTACTGCCAAGACACCATCGCTTTTGGTATTGCCATAACATTACCCGCAGACGCGCCGGTATCGACGATAACCGATTTCTTACGCTATTTCTTAAGGCAGAGAGAGTAGAGCGCTAGCTCTCTCTAGATTTACAGATCTTTGCCTCATCTACATTTATCAGTCTCTTCGTACATTCTCGCGGGTTTCGAGTACTTTTGAACGTTCCCATCCTTGAGTGTCCGATCGATTTGATGTAGGAACAAACTTGGTCTTCTTCTGAACCACTTGGCATTGTATATCTGTTCGTCTATTTTTCTTCACTCGTCTTTTCTAAGTCCAACCAACGTAACATGTATTTATTCATCTTTACCGTTACCTCCTGTCATTGCTTTGAGACTCTTTATTGCGTTTTCGATCATATAGGTTACGCCGCACATTTTCCTAAGGGAACGCATCTCAACTTTATGCTGTTTTCTAGCTTCCTCTGATAAACATAGGATTCGCTGCCGTATGATAAAGTGGGCACCAATAGCGCGTTCTGCGCAACTATTCTTGCCTGATTTTCTTGCACAGCGACGTTGATTTTAAACTTAAGTACAGTGATTAGTCACACCAAGCGCATAAGTTTGACAAGAAATTCAAAGTCGTATAGTCGTGGTTGAGGAAAGGTGATAGACTCGCCACCCGTCACCTATAATATATTTCCGGTAAAAAGTGGATGTGTGGGCACTATACCCTGTGCCTACTCTTCCGGTAAACCTCGGAAGAAGACGTGATGATATATGAAGTTGTATTTCCTCTGGTCTCCAGGTTTTATTGGCGTGCAATTATCTCTCAATAACCGTCCAAAATCGCCAATACAGTTCAAGGTGGACCATCCGTTCCTCTACATGATACTTCACGAAGACAAAATAATATTCACAGGCACTTACTCGAACTAATATGTAGTTTCTTAATAAATAAAATTATTGAACTTAAGCATCACGTGCATTTGTTTTTTATGTAAATCCATACATACCGACTTATAAATAAAACTGACTGTTTGTTACTACATAGTACCTAACTAATTATATTTTTTTATAAAATGCATGTTTATGAGAAGTGGAGAACTCCACCGTCTCTGCCTACCCCGTTAGGGACTCGGCGTAATGATATGTATGTATATTCAAGTATAACTAAAATACTTAATATTAAAAATGTGAATGTAAGTTTGTTTGTTACGCTTTCACGTAAAAACTTCTTAACCGATCATCATAAAACATATTCTTGGAGGTATTAGAAGTAACATAGAATACTTTTTAATGAAAAAAAAAACATTTTTACGAAAGATAAAAAAGCCGTCCACGCCGACGAAGTCGCGGGCACAGCTAGTAGATTATAAAGTGTGTTCGTTCGTGATAATCTTCGAAGCGGTTCTGAAAGACATGACTGTACATGACTTATCATGTAAACTAAACATTTTATAAATCCCATTTTAGAAAATATCAAGTAAGCGGTGAAAACCACAATACAATTCGTTCTGTAATTTCTGAGGTTACTGCGTATTTTAGACTGATGAATGTGGACGAATTGAAAGAGGTATGTAAGTCTAGAGAGAACTGGCGCTCTATGCTCTCTGCCTACCCCATTAGGGACGCGGCGTGATATGTAGGTACTGCGTTCGGACCAAAGATTACAATGTATTCCAATGTATACTGTAATAGTTCGGACTAACGCAACGGTGGGACTTTGTTATACTCTGAATACCCAGCCTTAAAAATGGGAAATTTGGCTCAAGTGTCTGATGTTATTATTTTTAAATAATTTTCACCTTATTTCCGCATAAAGAATGTTATATACATCCTCACGCCTTCCCACAAGGGTCCCCGAAGGGGTAGGCAGAGATGTATAGGTAATACCCACACACCCAATTTCCGCCGGAGGTATATTGGTGCCAACGTGACAGATGGCGAGTCCATCGCCGTTACTCAGGCACGACTATACATACGCCTTTGAATTTCTTCTCAGACGTATGTAGGTTTCCTCTCGATGTTTTCCTTCATCGTAAAGCTCGTGGTGTGACTAATCACTGTACTTAAGTTCAGAAAAACTCATTGATACAGTCGGGATTAGAACTTGCGACCTTTGCGTCGCAGGAAACTGCTCGAACCACTCGGCCACCACGGCATAAAGAATGTGCTGTAGTTAAATGTCATACATGAAGTATCCAACTACGTTTTGATTTTATTTAAATGAATCCTCAAATCACACATTTATTGTATGTAGAATTAACTAAGTACAGACATTATTTACACAACATACTATATCTAATTAATTAAACCATGTTTGAGTGCAGCAATGTGATGGCGGATACATGGCCTGGAGCCCTACCTTTAAGATTAATTTATAACTGTTTCTGATGAAATCGAAGTAAGTTATGCCTTTAATTAATGTTCACACTTAGCTATTTATGAGGCAAATGTTATTATTGCATCATTATGAAGATTTACTCATACCCCATAAACGTGTAGCCTACCGTTAACTTTATATTGCATTCTGTGTAAATAAACTTCGTCTGGTCTACAGGGATATTCGCTGTGGTTGAATCCTTGGAATACGAACCACCACTGCCGATACAGTTTACAGCGGACCATCCATTCCTCTACATGATACTACACGAAGATAAAATTATTTTCGCTGGCACTTACTCCCACTAAAATAGCTCTACTGTTTCGTACCAGTAGTGGAATAGGGCAGAGATGTTATTTTGTTAAAGAGGGTAATTTGTACATGCTTAGAAAAGTTGTACCGAAACATTTAAAAACCAATTGTGCGGTTTCTGTCAAGAACCAAAGTTAAGTATGTACAGTAGAATTTGGGTGGTGCTTTAATTAAAAATATGATTCAAGAAATTGTTGGCAAAGGCATAAAAATAACAATCCACAATGAGGACTACAATATTTTTTATTTTTTGGCGAATGGATCCCCCAGTTCGCGCCCTAGGGAAGTTCGCTAAATACACTACGTGCTCTAGTATATTAATAGTAGTCTATGACTACGTGCTTGGGAATGGAACCAATCCTAACTTCATTACGAAACTTTTTCCAGTACTTTTCGTATTTAAATGTAGCCAGCTATTTTCTGTATCTGCTCTCATTTTCGTTATTATATTAAACTTTATCATCACAAGATCAAGACTGCGACTTTTTCTTCACACCTCAAGGTTCAAATTATGTTTACAATTAGGCGTTTTTTAAATTAATTAATTAGGCGTACAATAACCAGTATTTTTTTTTTTTGTATTGTCTCTCGTAGCGTCATTTCCGGGAACTTTTGCTACTTAACTGGTCAATGGCGAGACCTAGGCCTCCAGCCAGGCACTTAATTTTTTAAGCAACACAGCTAAGGGCACCCCCTGTGGGAAACGAACCTCGGCTTAGGGCGTTGCTGGATCGCGAGCAAGGGAGCTGGGCTGGACTGGTAATTTTATTTAAATATTATTTGGGGGGCGGGATTTGCGCGTCTGGCTCGGCGAGGGCCGGCGTTTGCGGCGGGGGTCGGGGGGGAACATTACGGCTTATTCGCGTCGAGCCTCGCCGGCGAGGACGGAAGAGTGGTCGGTTGTGTGTAGTGTTTGTATGTTTTTGTCGGACGTCCTGTATAACCAGTATTCGACAGTAGTCTTTGCAATAAGGGCATTCTCACACTCAACTCATCACAATGTCAATAAGTTTGTCTATTAATATTATCTATACTAGGTACCCATGACACTTTTTTATTTTTATTTATTTGTAAATTTATCATTTATTTACTTATAACTAAAACTTATAAATAAAAGTTATTTAGGGCACAACCGTAACTTGCATCTAAAGCGAGCAAGTTAAGTTAGCAAACCAGCATTGGGTCCCTCTGATGATGCCACTGCAATCCTAGGCGGTTTTGGTTAATTTACGAAACATATATTTAAAGCCGTGGTGGCAGAGTGGTTCAAGTAGCTGCCTGCGACACAAAGATCGCAAGTTCGAATCCCGACTGTACCAATGAGTTTTTCTGAACTTAAGTACAGTGATTAGTCACACCACGAACTTTACGGTGAAGGAAAACATCGAGAGGAAACCTGCATACGTCTTAGAAGCAATTCAAAGGCGTATGTATAGTCGTGCTGGAGTAACGGCGATGGACTCGCCATCTGTCACATAGTATATCTATATGGAACCTAATATATCTCTGGCGGAAAGTGGGTGTGTGGGTATTACCTATACACCTCTGCCTAGGCCTACCCTTTCAAGGGTCCCCCCTTGTGGGAAGGCGTGAGGATATATTACATTAAAATAATATTATACATATATCATATTCAAAATTAGGTTCCTTACCGATGTCTTCCTCCTATAAGATCCCCTCGATCTCGATCGTCTCTGCACTCAAGCCTCTTTGTGTTATACACAATAAACAAGGTCTAATTAGCAAAATACTGTGCGCTGGTCTCAGCTCATAATATAGTTAAATACCTAACTTTTAGTCATCTAAGGTTATTAAGGCTTTGGCCTTGGAAAGTTGATATCTGATTGAACCATTGCCGTCGATTCGGTGTAGTGGCATTATTTATATTCAGTCAGTACGGTTTTTGATATGTGCTCTACGTGAGTAAGCACAAATAAAAAATCTTTGTTTATGTTGGGGTGAAACTATTGCATCAAGACGTGCGCAGGGATCTAGAATAGATACAAAATGTTTTGTCTATATTTTTCTCAGGTGTAGTGGCCGTAGCTGTCAGTTCTTTTGCTACACCGCCGCCCGCGATGGATTTCAAAGTGGATCACCCATTCCTATACCTGATCCTACACGAGGATAAAATAATATTCACGGGCACATGCTCCAATTAAAAATATACTTCTTAAACATTTCAGGTATTTTTCTATATTAAACTCACATATCGTCACATCCACGGTAAACTTCCGAATCTGCTAAATTTGAATTTTACAGGACGGCGTTTTGAAGATATAAAAACATTTTTCTCTTTTCTAATGTAATTGTGAAATCGTTATTTTGGTACAGTTGGTTTTAAAAATGAAGCATTTTTAAGATTTAATCAACGGATATTAAATACTTTACAAGGATCAGAAATAAAAGCACATTCGTAACTTTGCTCATCATAGACGGAAATTAAAAGATATTTATTTAGACCGGGGTAAACTTACGAAAGTACCACTTTCGTAAGTGATTACAAAAAATATTTAATTTAGACATTGGTATACTTACGAAACTACCACTTTCGTAAGTAACAAAAGAAAAATATCCAATTTGGACATTGGTAAATAAACGAAAGCTGTTCTTTCATACAAAAAGTCCAGTAAATATTTATTTTAATAATGATCAAACTTCCTCTGCTTCCTCAGCATCTGGCTTCAAAACTTAAAGAATTAAAATCTTAAGCGCGGTTCTATTAAGGGACGCGTAACCAAATTTAAAACCTATTTAGATTTATTAGCGCCATTATTCTAATTATTTATATCCTATCGGCAAAGTTAGAAAACAGTACTAATTTTAAATGGGAGGAGCATAGGAATACATTATCCGACATACCTTGTCTAAATGACTTCTTTTCCTTTTTAAAGAACCGTGCAGACGTCCTCGAAACAGTCAATCGAAATAAAATTGACCGTTTAGACAAGCCTAAACATGTTCCCTATACACTTCCGCCTAAGATACAGTCTAAGTCTTGTTTTGCATCTTCTAAGGAGACTACTCCTTCTTCTAAGCCTAATTTTGAATGTGCCATGTGCCAGGGCAGTCATCGCCTCTATGAATGCACCTCATTCAAGTCTAAAACTCCAGAAGATAGGAACTCCATAGTTGCATCACTAAATGTATGTCCAAACTGTCTCCGGTCCGGTCACAACGCTCAAACTTGTAAGCTTCCGGGCTCATGTCGTTCATGCAGACTGAGACACAATTCATTGTTACATACATTTCCCAATAACCAAACTAATTCTAATCCTAGTACCTCTTCTATCGCTATGGCCGCTTTGTCCACGATTGAAGTTTTATTGTGTACCGCCAAGGTGCGTCTATCAAATCCAATTACCAGTGTAACTATTACGATTCGAGCTCTACTTGACAGCGGGAGCCAATCGTCCTTTATCACTGAGAGTGTAAAGCAAAGACTCAACTTGACTCCTCAGCCATCAAATGTCAGTATTGTTTCTATCGGTAACAACCCCCTAAACTTGAGCCCAGATCGCTGCGCTCTCCAACTCCAATCTAATACTTCTACATATTATATGTAGAAGTATCAATGTTTTGTTTAGTTCTAAAAACAATAACAGAAAAGTTGCCTAAAGTTTCCTTTGACATAAGTCAACTAAACCTAACAGACTTTGAACTAGCGGACCCCAGCTTCAATGAATCATCCCCTATAGATATGCTCATAGGTGCTGACCTATTTTGGGATTTAATAGGTACTAAACAGCACTCTTTAGGGGCTAATAACCCTAACCTTCGGAGCTCTAAGCTCGGATGGCTCATCGCCGGGCCTATTCCCACTACTTCAGTTCAAGTCACTCCTAATTAACCTACTATATGCAATTTTATATTAAATCAAGAAAATTCTAATCTCGATCAAGAGTTAGCCAAATTCTGGGAACTCGAAAGTGTTCCTCAAATCCAAGCCTACGAGTATTCAGAGGAAGAAAAGCTTTGCGAAAAGCACTACATTTCCACCACTCGCCGAGAAAGTAATGGTCGTTTTTGTGTAGGTATCCCACTTAAAGACGAATTAGACTGTCTAGGAGAATCCTACCACATAGCTAAAAAGCGGTTTCTTAGTTTAGAAACTCGTTTTAGAAAAAACCCTGAGCTTAAAAAGCTATACTCTCAATTTATTCACGAGTACTATGAACTCGGCCATCTTTCAGAGTCAAATCAAATATTGCCTAATTCCTATTTTCTTCCTCATCATCCGGTAATGAGAGAAAAGAGCGCAACTACTAAGCTAAGAGTAGTTTTTAATGCTTCCGAACCCACTATGGTAATGGTAGGCCCTACTATACAAGATTCCTTATTTAACATCCTAGTACGTTTTCGCCAATACAAATATGTCTTGTCAGGGGACATTGAGAAAATGTATAGGCAGATCCTAGTAAGAGAGTCTGACCGTAGCCTATAACTCATACTGTGGCGTGAAAATGAAAATGAACCTCTTCTTACTCTAAAATTAAATACTATTACCTATGGTTTTTCTAGTGCTAGTTTTCTAAGCACCAGATGCCTTTGCCAGATTGGCGAAGAATGTGACAACCCTAAAATAAAAAATATTATCCAAAGGGACTTCTACTGTGATGATCTTCTCTTGATAATATATATATATATGATAATTAATAGTACAAAAAAATAGTTATTAAAATTCGATTAAATTTTGCCGCGTTAGAGAAGATTTCGTTTATAGATTAATAATCGATTATTAAAACACGTCAGATTTGTACATTTGCCGTAAGTTATTTCACTTATTAATAATGCATTGATACCACTGTATCACGAATATGTCAGATTCGCATATTTGGTTTAGGTCACCGTTACCCACATATGATATTATGCCATTGTAACTTCACGAATGTGTCAAATTTGCGTATTTGCTGTGGTTACTTTACCCACATATTGATGTTAGAGACCATAGTAAATTAACGAATATGTCAAATTCGCGTATTGGCTATTGTTACTTCATACATTCGAATAATATTTGTCACCAATGTAAATTTACGAATATGTCAGATTCGGAAGTTGACAATGGCACATTTTGCTTCAACCTCCTTAAATTCTGCCACGCTAAAATATCGTATGTCAATTTGGTAGGTTTACTATGGGTGTATTAGCGTAAAATATCGATTCGGACAACTTGAATTCTGTAACCGTTAGTGATAGAAATACGTAAGTTTGCCACGGGGTGTAGTCCGATATGAAGAACAGGTTTTTATAAAATACCGATTTTACCAAAAAAGGCAGTTTCGTAAGTTTGCCGTGGATGTGACGATATTATATACATAATAAAAGTAAACATACAAAGTAAAAAAAATTCAAGACATCTGTAAACATATACCTGCTACCTAATGGCTTAAAAATAAAATGTATGTTGCGTATTATAATGTATTTGTTACGGTGAAAATATTGTTTCGGTACACTGAACGAGCAATTGAATCAAAATGTTTCATCTATATTTTTCTCAGGTGTGGTGATCATAGCTGTCAGTTCCATTGCTACACCGCCGCCAGCGATGGAGTTCAAAGTGGATCACCCGTTCTTGTATCTGATCCTACACGAGGACAAAATATTATTCACAGGCACATATTCACATTAAAAATTTAATTAAAATTATTATTACTACTTATTGTATTTTTCGTATATAATCCCATATGTATTAGTGACACCCACTTTGGCGGAAAGTGGGTGTGTGAGTATTACCTATACACCTCTGCCTACCCCTTCGGGGACCCTTGTGGGAAGGCGTGAGGATATATGTTATTATTAGTGACGCACAGTCCTATTAAATTCCGCTGCTGATTTCGGTTACCTTCAGGGACTCTGGAATGCTAAAATGTGTGGCGCGTATCCATGTAATTAATAAATAGTCCTGTCCTACTTCACCGTACTAACAATTACATTATAAATGCCTTAGTTGGTCCAATTAATATATGATTAAAAACTTCTGCTCGTTGAAATTGTTTAAAACAGCCTCAATAACAATTGAGTGAGCAGCAACCTACTTATCATAATTATGACATAGCATTGTCGGAATGTTTAATTTGTCTCCACACTCGAACGGCGTACGGCGTGTCTCCTGCTCCAAAAAATAACAAAACAAGTAAACGAATAAGAGGCCTGGCTTTAGTTGTTCGCTCTAGTATATTAATAGTAGTCTATGGTTGTTCGTTCGTATTATCTGTCTCACCTCACCCCTGTAGTCTGTGGTGTGGTGTTTTTTGTGTAGATTGACAGATTGAAAATTAAAGTTAACTAAATTTTAGTTTTAACTAAAATAAGGTTAATTTCTAGGACTTCAATAATAATACATTCATTGATAGATGAGAAGGATGGCCTCAAGAAAATATATAGGTAAACAATTATTTCTTAGAGGTTAGTAATTCAATAAAACATGCATTATAGACATTATAGAACCGTTTTTTCATTGCGAACCAGATATCGGAGCTAATTTAACTGATGAAATGTACCAGGGAGTCTACCATGGCTCCAAAAAACACGAACCAGACTTAGACAGAGTTTTGAAGCGTAGTTGGACCGGTGGTTTGGACAAAATGATCATAACCGGAGGAAGTCTCGCGGACAGCAAAAAGGCTATAGATTTCGCTCGTTCGGACTGTAAGTAACTTTACGGTTTTATGGAATCGTTAATGCTTCAATCACGTGTAAGCAAGCATGTGGGCCGCTTGATGGTAAGCGGCTACCACCACTTCATGACGCTTGCAACACAAAACGCTCGCGCGTTGCCGCAGGAATCCTTTAGCAACCAAAAAAAGTGAAGTACTTTGTGTTTGATGCTTCTGGGATTGTAGGTTTGGACGTCAGTTCCCTTCACGTGATTCTTGGACTAACTAGCTGAATCTGCAGCAGCTTGAAGTGTAGTTATCCAGTTGGTATTTACAGTCACAATTGTGCCAGTACCTTCTTTACGAGCACACCACCAAATAGAAGTTTTTGTGATCTAGTGGTGTTAATGTTACCTGAGGCTGTGGGATAGCATTTCAAGAGTACTAAAAGCATAGGTATTTATTGACTTCACACACATCTGTCTCTGAACATTTTTTAATAATAATTGTGTAATAGTACAGTAGTGTCAGATCTTTAGAACTTGAGTTGATGATCATGACTCCTATAGATGAATAAATATTTCAGACCGCTTATTTTCTACTGTAGGATGTCACCCAACACGGTGTAATGAGTTTGTCACTGACCCTGAGGCTTATCTCAAGGGTCTGAAGGAACTGATCAAGGATAATAAGGATAAAGTGGTGGCTATAGGAGAGTGTGGACTTGACTATGAGAGACAGCACTTTTGTGAAAAAGATGTTCAGTTGAAGTAAGTACATGTTAAGAGAGACGGATTAGTAGTATAGTTTTAGTAGTCACTGGCAAAATCAATTTGATTTTTGGTAGTGAGTACATATCTACAATAAGTAAATATTATATATAATGAGTATCAATATAATTGAAGCGGTCGCCATAACCAAAATTGATTGGATCTTCATCATACATATAATGATTGATTGATGAAAAAGATATATATATAGCGAAAGTGTGTGCAAAAAGAGGCAAAGGGTCACATTTCGATTACTAACTAGAAACTCAGAAATGATCAAGTCCACCAGAAACTCAAGAATGGGAATGTTGACTGGATGGGACTGGTGTATAAACTCTTAAATTGTGCAACCTGTGAAAATCCTTATACCTCTCGCGTCCACATCCCGCCTTGAGGTTTTTTTTTTTTTTTTTCTATTTATTATAGGAGTTTTGTCGCACAGCGACTATGTCACTCCGTGAGGACACCTGGATATAAAATAAAATCACTTAAAATCTACGCATATACAATTTTAACAAACACTTTATATTGTCAGAACTAGGGTTCGCCAAGATGCTGTTACATAGACCCACATCCTGGGTACATCAAAACATAGTTCTTCTGCCTTGAGGTTGATTTGTTATTTGGCTATAAGATTTAATTATATGCAGGTAGGTAAAGTATTCCACCATGGCTGTAAATGATCTTCAGCTTTGACAGTTCCATAACAATATTACCAACAGATATTTTGAATACCAACTGCAACTTAGCCGAGAGTTCAACCTGCCCCTGTTCCTGCACTGCCGAGCAGCAGCTGATGATCTGGTGGACATCCTGAGTAGGAATAAGGAACAAGTAGTTGGTGGGGTTGTCCACTCCTTTGATGGGCCGCAGGAAGCCCTAGACAAGATATTAACACTGGGAATGTTTATTGGTATCAATGGATGGTAGGTTATGTAGCTAAGCATCTACTAACTAAATAAATATTGTATGTATGTTAGTAAATATTAATAACTTCTTTCAGAATAATGTATAAAATGCATTTTCTTCAATCCTTTTGAGTGCACTGGCAAACAATTCAAGGCAATAATTATTTTAAGAGACAATTTTTGTTTTATGATTGTCATAGACCATTGAGGTATTATCAATATTAACCTAATTACTTATAGAAATTGTAACTTAGCCCTGAACAAAGTTAATTTTGAACCTTCCTTTAAATTCCAGCTCATTACGAACTAAGGATAATTTAGAAGTGGCCTCCAAGATTCCTCGTGATAGGCTGATGATAGAAACAGACTGCCCTTGGTGTGAGGTCAAACCCACCCATCCGGGATATGTGCATGTGGTGACCAAGAGCCCAGCTGTGAAGAAGGAGAAGTATGCAGTAGACTCTGACACTCAAGTGAAGGGAAGGAATGAACCATCAAACATTGTGTAAGCTATTAAGAGTGTGTAAAATTCTGCTATTCCAGTAGTACATGTATGCAAACTCACCCTCCTTTTGAAATAGCATTACAGTATTAAGTTGACTATAACTCTAGTTTAACTGCGCCCTTGGAAGTAGCATGTTGCCTACAACCTTCCCCAATTAAATGGCTATTATATTTTTTCACATCAGTTTAACAGTTCTAGAGACCATATTTTATTATGTACTGTGGCCCCTTTTCAACCGCGTAAAGATAAGTTGAATAGTTTTTGCATTTATAATTATTTAGGTAGGATGAATTTGTCGCCTACTCATTTATCAATTCATCAGATATTCAACACCTATTATACCTGCATCTAATATTTACAGACAAGTGCTGGAAATTTTATCAGCGGTGCGAAATGAAGACATCGACGAATTAGCCGCCGCTATATATGAAAACACGAATAAACTGTTCTTTCCATCCAACGTGTAGATATTATATGTGTATAGCAAATTATTGTACATTAAAACGAAAATAAAAAGATTTTTACCCTATTACCTTAATGTGCTATGATCGCCTGGTATTTTGTTTTAATTATCACCATTCAGCCCCTTACTGCAAAAAAGCCTCTACACAAATCGACATCACCTAGATATACATAATAGTCTGCTATGTGAAAGTATGATTGCCTGGTAGTATTTATATACAACGTGTAGAGTACACTGATGAATGTGGACGAAGCGAAAGAGGTATGTAAGTCTAGAGATAACTGGCGCTCTATACTCTCTGCCTACCCCGTTAGGGACTTGGCGTGATGATTTGTATGTATGTAGAGATATTATGTGTATAGCAAACTATTGTACATTAAAACGAAAATAAATTATTTTGTCTGATTTTTATCCTATTACCTTAACATGCTATGATCGCCTGGTATTTTGCTTTAATTATCACCATTCAGCCCCTACAAATCAACATCGCCTACATATTCATAACAGCCTGGTATATAAAAGTATAGTTGCCTGGTAGTATTTATACAACGTGTAGACAATTACCATTGTACATTAAAACGAACATAAACTATTTAGTGTGATTTTTATCCGATTACCCTTAACGTGCTATGATCGCCTGGTATTTTGCTTTAATTATCACCATTCAGCCCCTTACTACAAAGCCACATAAATCGACATCGCCTACATATTCGTAACAGCCTGGTATATGAAAGTATGGTTGCCTGGTAGTATTTATACAACGTGTAGAGATGTGTATAGCAAATATTTTGTCTGATTTTTACCCTATTAACTTAATGTGCTATGGTCGCCTAGTATTTTGCTTTAAATATCACCATTCAGCCCCATACTACCAAGCTCCTCCCTACACAAATCGACATCGCCTACATATTCATAATAGCCTGGTATAATATGATTGATGTAGGTATGATTGCCTGGTAGTATTTATACAGTAAGTTAAGTTAACATAACCCCTACATTTTCGTAATACCCTGGTACTTTGTAAAAGTAACCTAGTATATGTTTCCGATTCTGGGTCTCTAGTAGAAAAAACTACAAATTGATTTCAAATATAGTGCTTTTTGCATACTATGCCCCCAAAGTATATATGTAGGTACATATACACATCATCACGCCAAGTCCCTAACGGGGTAGGCAGAGAGTACAGAGCGCCAGTTCTCTCTAGACTTGTATATATTTAGTTACCAGAAATAAAATGTGTAAATGAAGGAAGGAAGTGAAAAGGAAATAAAACAATCATATAAATCACTAACAATATTTCATTGCGACTTACTCATACAACACAACATAAACTATACCGAGGAAAGAATTACCTTTGGGCTGGCACTCTCATACATTATAACAGTTAGGATTCTACAGAAAAATATCTATCGATGTTACCATAGTGACTCAAATTGCAATTCATTCCTCCACAGGTTCCCAAACTTTTACTGTGCCCAGAAAATATAATGTGTACAGCATAGACATTAAGAGATCAACTTGTAGAGATTAAATTCTTTGTTTGGGGCTTTGTAAAGATTGAGGGCCTGTACAAACACGCTTCATAAATAAATATACAAAAAAATCTTAAAACTCTACCATTCATATACATTTTTTAAAACAATGATTAGAGATTTTTTATTTTTTGGGTGACCAAAGGTAACTGTACAATAGAGAAATAGTCAGTCGAAATTACGCAATAAATGCTTAGGTAGGAATGTATATTTTACAATGAACATTGAACCAATGAATCACACTAGTTCAAATCAAATTGTCATGGACATACTAAATTAGAGATCGCCTTTGATGATGAGAATTATGAGCCAGGATCGTGCAACAATCATTGCAATTAAAGGTTTTGATTTGCAACTAGTTTGTTTAAAAGAACAGGCCATTATCTGTAAGCGGTTATCATAGCTATATCTGGGTACAGCACTGCCAGAACTACTGTCCTCTATTGAACATCCTTTTCTTATTGCATTGTTATATATAAATGATATGATGTTTATTGCATAGATTATATAAGATAATAACGAATCGTAAATCATATTTCATTCGTTGTCGTTATTGTATGAAATTATTGTACTCGATTTAAAATTTATTTTTCATTTTAAAATCCGTAGTGAATATACAGAGCGGATGGGAGATTAATTTGTGCTTTGATCATCGAACACTTTTTAAAGAAATTTTATATCGGGACATGAACACAAGGCGATTTGATTTAAAAATCTCGGCGACCAGTACTGATTACAATGTTTTATAATTAATCATTAATAGTACTGGCTGAAATTTTATGAGTAAAACATGGATTTATAACTAGAAATGTATCTTATGGAAATTAACATCTACATGTTTGAGGTCACCCTGCATTAATTAACATGAATTAAAATAAGACATTATTTCAGCATACTGTGAATTTAAATGTGCTATAAATTATATTGCTATAAAAGTCAAACACACAAGTTTGTAGTTAGTAGTAATTAAAATCAAGTTCTCTACAAGTAAGAGATTACAGTTTTGTGATACGCAAATATGTTATCAAAGTTACTTGCTCTGAAAGTAAATTACCAGGAAATTCTAGTAAAATTAAATTAAATATTCGATTTTAATAAAATAGATAAATGATGATAATAATGCATGATTTGATGCACAAATAAAAATTATTGCAGATCCAAACTAATTGGACCCACCTGAGATTTGGAAATAAATGCTACTTCATTTGTGACAGACGTATTCTTTGCACAGCCGATTGTAAATTGTAATCCATTTTTTTCAAATAGCAACATTGAGACAATACTTTTTTCAAACGAGATCTATTCTGCCACAGTTAGACCAACAGAAATTTGATTTGGAAATACACCGGCACTGTAAGATAAATATGTCGATACCATAAATCCCCCCGCCCCCTCTCCCCATCCGCTCGAGACACAACATCACTAAGCGACGTGCACACTTCACGGAATCTTGGAGTAGAGGTGCACCTTCTCCCTGAGCCAGTGCAGGTATGACGTCACGTGCGACCTGGTCACATTGAGGGCAGTCTCGGTCTTGTTCTGCAGGATCTCCGGGGCCCATTCTCCACTTGAAATTTAAAAGAATCAGTTAACAAATTAAAATAATACAAGCTTTGTCTCTATACAACTGATGTTGAACAACTGGGTAAACACACTTTTACACCTAACAGAAGTCACAGCCAACTGGTAGTTCTCAACTAATGATGTGTACATAAGGTATAGCTGTGCTGGCAAAAGATGGACTCATTCATTCTTTCATGCTTGTAGCATGAAGCACAAGCACATCTGCCACACAAAATCAAATAGGCAGGGACGGGTGATAACTGTAGTATTGCTAAAGTATATAGTATAAGGTAACCAAAAATTTGATGTTGTATGTCATTTTTCACATTAGTTCTAATTACTAAAGCAAAAGCACTTCATAATTACCTGCAATCTTTGCGAATAATGCTTTTGAAAGAATTCTTTGGCAGAGGTGTATAAATACCCACACAGCCACTTTCCACCAGATATCAGGTGCCAACGTGATAGATGGCGAGTCCATTGCGTTACTTAAGCACGACTATACATACGCATTTGAATTTCTTCTCAAACGTATGCAGGTGATTCTCGATGTTTTCCTTCACCGCTTAAAGCTCGCGGTGTGACTAATCACTGTACTTAAGTTCAGAAAAAATCATTGGTACAGTCGGGATTCGAACTTGCGATCTTTGCGTCGCAGGCAACTGCTCGAACCACTCGGCCACCACAGCTTTTTGTCTGTGACACAGGATGGTAAGCAATCTCCGCAATCTTACATTAGATATAGCGTCACACTTGGGCATCAAATACCTCTTCTACCTTGTTAAGAAAAAAACGATCTACTGATAATAATAATATAAGGATTAGCAATAAAAGAAGGTACTCACATAAACACTTTAGTCTTCAAATATTCCGCTGTCAGCTGGTAATATTCGGTTGCATACTTGGTCACCGTTGAACTGGCCTTGCTTGTATACGATTGAACATTATCTATTAGCCCCGGGGCGTACTGTTCCACCGTAGCGGCGACCACAGGGGCCTTCTCCACTACATACTCTTTAACATTCCCATATAAGACACCGGTCTTGGAGACAGCAACAAAGAAGACATCCTTAGATAATTGCAAGTAAGGTTTGCAGACTTCTACTGTTTGTACATAGTATATTGGGGCGTTGGTCTCTAGCCAGAGGTAGCCGCGCGCAGAGGTCGAAAGGCTCTTCTGCCACACAAACTGACTCTGCTCCAAGATGCCCAAGTCGTTCAGCAAACGGCCAGTTGCACTCTCTGAAATTATCATATTTTCTTTTATGGGATGTCTCATATAACCAGAACTGTAGTATAGGAATTTTTGATCCTCATGAACAAAATGAAAAACACACATTTGTATGAGCACACATCAACTTTGGCATTTATAATATTGCATATGATGTACACTACATCTACACTGTATTTGGGCGTCCAAACAATAATATCACAGAACCTAATCAATAGTCTTAATATTTTTAAAACAAAGTTCGACACGCGATTTTAATATACTGTTAAATGACTGTTAACGAAATAATAGAGCACTTAATTGGAGTTGATAATCTGCAAGAAGAAGCCGAGGAAGACCATGTTTCCAACTATCTACATTAAATAGTTTGGATACTCAAGGATGGGAACCTTCAAAGGTACTCGAAACTAGCCAGCGTGAATGGAGACTGATAAATGTAGGTAAAGCGAAGAAGCGTCTGTAAGGGTTCCCTTTGCCTATCTGGTGAAGGAGAGCTGAAAATCTCATCACAATCCCGTCAGTGGTTTTTATGTTCGTCGCGTTCAGTCATATAGATAAATGCGGCGAGAGCACTTTGTTTTGTAATGTGTATGAGATATACTGATATTGTAATCATACTAGAATGGTGACATAATATTAGTGATATCTATAAATACACAAACATATCACGGTAAGATCCTAACAGGTCAGAGAGAGTAGAGCGCCAGATCTCTCTATTTAATATGTTGGTTTGGTTGCTTTGGGTTGGGCTTTAAAAACTCTAGAAGTTCCATGTGAGTTTACGGTTGTCTGGTCTTGTGGTTAGAGCTCCTGACTACGAAACTTGAGGTCGCTTGAGATTCTCGCTGTAAGGTCTGCCCTGGATGTCCTATGTATTTACGTATACATCAATATATACAAGTAAAAAATACCGTTGTCTAGTTACCGTAACACAAGCTTTGCTTAATTTGGGGCTTTGTGTAGAATTGTCCCAAGGTATTTATTATTCTCATTCATGCAACCTAAACTCGCCACAGTGAAGCGGGGCGGGGTACAGGGGGGTACAGCTAGTTAATAAGTTTACACAACAATTATTTACTTATCCTGTCTTATCAATGTTTATAGCTGATACTGTAATGTTTACAAACGGACTTCCAGTACTGAATGCAATAGGTTAAACACAATGACATTCCTTACATTGTCTTATCACATTAAGTAATTTACTGCATTATCATTAGTTTATGATTGATAAAAAAAATTGTAAATTAAGCAGTGGGCAAGTTTGACGACTAACAATTTAGTGGTTAGAGCTACTGACTGAGAAGCTTGAGGTTGCGGGTTCAATTACAGCTGAGGATAGGTATTTGTGTAATCAACATGATTATGTGTATGTATTAAATTGAAATCATTAAAACCTTAAACCTGACAGCAAATTTAATTCAAAACTCAAAGTAAAAGTCAAGCCTAATGACATTTGGCACAACTAACATGTAATATTTTGATTGCTACCAGTAAGAGGCTTTTAATAGTAAATGTTAACTTACTTGGGAAGTTACCACCAACTCGTGACACATCATAAGCCACCAGTCCGGCAATGCCTACCAGCAGGAAGAAGCTTGCCCACAGCCATGGGAACCTTCTAGTACTCGTCATTCTGTCTAGAATATCCTGTTAACAAACAATATTCATGTTAATAAACATGTTTGCGAGCTCAGGCCGAGTGGTTTTGGTAGTTGTCTGCAAAACGATCACAAGTTCCAATCCTGACTGTAACAATAATTTTTTCTGAACATAAGTACAGTGGACACACATATTCAATCTTCAGACATCCAACCGTCCATCATAATCATTCACAAACATGGCACAGTAAAAGGTGCAGAGTAGGCCATGGATTTCATGGATCTGTGTAAAATATTCATTTTCAATATTATAGTTCTGACCAATAAGTATTATCTGTGACTCTTCTATAGACTATAACTTTTTGAACTGGTATTAAAATCTTGTAATTATCTTACAGCAAATATATCATAATATATAAATTTCATTTAAAGCAGTAGTCTAGTATTGTCCTAAAGTAGATCATATGCATTAAAACAAATGTGTTGAATATAAAAATTATTTCATCTTTTTTCCCTTATACCTTTCCTGGGTTATCATTCCTTTTAGGTATATTTTAAGTACAAGCATTGATACATTTAAGTATAAACACAAAATACATCATCACACAGGGTGGGCATAGAGAGTAGAGTGCTCATTCACTCTAGACGTGCATATATGTAGCTCTAGATAGCACAAAATAGAGCTCCAAAATAAATATCATTTGTTGACATGCAAATTCCCAACTAAACTCTTATAATCCCAAACAAAAGTGAAACAACTTTTTTATTTCTCCTCACATGTGGGACATTTTCCATTAATCAGCAACATTTCAAGTCATTACCTGTTTCGATGGTTGTATATTAACACTTCTAACGAACTAAATATGTTTTAATTATCCGCGGAGCCTCATCGTAATAACGGCTACGTGGAAACTATGACGGGAAATACAAACTCAATAAGTATCTATCACGATAACAACACATGCATTATTAGAGGCGCGATGAAGTCATAAATATGTTTTAATTGATCACGACCCGGTATTATTCCTATATTATGACTTGGCTACATAAGTATCTGTATCTGGTTTGCGCGCTTCAGAATTCACTCAAATACGCTAATCACCACACGCGTCGTAACGGACGTAACACATCACCCATTTATTTTACTGTTACTACGCTCAGGACCGCCTTTCTACACTCGTAAAGCGGTTTTTCTTGTTTCATTCACATACAAGTGCGAGCTTCTTTGAATTGATCGTAAGTGAACTGCGCACAGATCCAGATTCACGCCCATCATCCGATGAGAATACAATAATCAACCACGTTATGAAATTATTTCCTGTTCAATATTTCGATATATTTACCTTAAAAGACTGTCGTTAGCTTTGTATAAACACCGATATTTTTTTATTTCACTCAAGAAAAGAAAAAATGTCGACCGTGCTCTAAGATTTTTTCGTTTCGTTTGACAATTTGACATTACAACTTTTTTATCTGCCATATTTTTTTGGTAAGAATATATATTGACATGGATACTAGTGACACTACTATACCGAATTGTTGATCGCGTGTATATTTTTACAAAACGGGTATGATAGATAAACTTGTTACATTAAATTACAAGATTTATGTATGTATATTTTTGGTCACTGTATGACTACTGTGGACTTCTAATAAATCTCATTTTCTTGAATGAAAGACATATAATGCTGACACCTAAACGCGAAGTATGGAACGTAGGATGGTGAATATATATATATGTGAAAACACATTTGTTCTATAATCTATTAAGTAAATAAATTAAAGATAAACTTACCTGGCATATCTTATTGGTTTTAATAACAGTCTCATCTTTCTTCTTTCCTTTTAGTGTTTCTCCACTGATCTCATTGTACTGAAGGACTGATGCTTTCAATGATTTTAACCTCAATTTTGGACTTACTTCATCCCAATTGGAATCTAAGGAATATAATATATTTTTTAAATAATAACTTAATGATCATTATTATCATCTTTTCATATAAGTATTTTATAAAATATATATTATATTTATATATACAAGTTGTCTCAGAAAATAAAACAAATAGCTCCAAAAATTTGAAAATGAAAACATTAAATAATTAAATATTTTTCAGATAATATTAACGACATTAAAAAAAAAACGTAGTTATGAGTTTACATGCACAACTTTATCGAGAGCCTCTTCAGTTGAGGCTTTTACTTTTAATAGTTTTATTTGTCAACATCATGACAATATTATGCCATAGAGTAATCAGGGGGGGGTTAAAGCTTATACACACCAATAAAATCAAGAAGTGTAGCAGACTGCTTGGTGCACTTGTGGAACAGTTGCCTCCAAGTGGCATTGCAGGAGTCATCCCGTTGCAAACAGTCAAGTAAGCTCTCCACTATCACCTTGTTGTAGGGATCCAGAGCAGCACCGCTGAGGTACTGGTTGGGAAGTTTCTTTAAAAGCTGGTTGAAGGTCACTTGGAGTTTGTTGCCACTCTTATGAAAATATATATCCTAGAAGAGAATAATATGTTCAGATATTGTGCTTACCTTAGATTCACCAATATTTCCACATGCAAAACCAAGCATATTTTAACTATCCTGTGGTAGCCCTGTATTTAACGACTGTTCTCTTTGAGTCTATTGAATGAAGTGAATGAAGCCAAAGAGGTTTGTAAGTTTGGAGAGAGCTGGTGCTCCACTCTCTGCATTTTGCTGTGATGGACCCACACATCCACTTTCTGTCAGAGATATATTTTAGGTGCCAAGGTGACAGATGGCAAGTCATCACCCTTATGTCTGCCTTTTTAATTTCTTCTCAAACATGTCCTTATTTTTATAAGTGTTGAGTCTCGATGTTATACTTCACTGTAAAGCTCGCCGAGTGACTAATCTGTACTTAAGTTTAGAAAACATCTGCACTGTATAACTGTACTAAGTTCAGAAAACCTATGTACTGTGCTTAAGTTCAGAAAAACTCATTGGTACAGTTGGGATTACAGGTTGCAATCTTAGTGTTGCAGGCAACTACTTGACGCACTCGGCCACCATGGCGTTTTATTATGTACTAGCTGTCCCGCCCAGCTTCGCTCGGGTGAAAAAGTTAAATTGCCCGTAGCACGATCGCAGCGCCACCTATCGGGTCCAATTTAATATAGCCTATGTTACTCGTGGATAATGTAGCTTTCGAACGGTGAAAGAATTTTTCAAATCGGTCCAGTAGTTTTTGAGCCTATTCATTACAACCAAACAAACAAACAAAGTTTTCCTCTTTATAATATTATATTATGTATGTATGTTCACAGCCTACCTTATATTTACTTAATTGCTTTATAAGGTCACTTGATAGTTCCTTGGAGAGTGCAGCCCGCTTTGCGTTGACCATGTCGAACATCGCGAACAGCTGGTCTTGGTTAACCCTCGCGCCGTCCATCCCGTGTCTATCGAGAAGCTTCGATAGGTAGTCAATCACGTATTTAGAATAGTTTTTCAATTCAATTATTGGAAGGAAAAGCTCTTGCCACGCTGAAACAAAAGAAACAATATGACTAGAACACAATTATTATAGACTAGCTGTACCCTGCCACGCTTCGCTGTGGATATGTGACAGATGCAAAAAATAGATAAGAACAATCCTTGATGCGGATTATATATCATACTAAATTTACAGCCTCCGTGCAGAACTTTTTGAGTTTTTGAAGCGTACACAAACCAACATAACATTTTTAGATATATAGATAGACTAGCTGTACCCTGCCACGCTTCGCTGTGGATATGTGACAGATGCAAAAAATAGATAAGAACAATCCTTGGTGCGGATTATGTACCATGCTAAATTGGCAGCCTCTGTGCAGAAATTTTCGAGTTTTTGAAACTACACAAACCCACATATCATTTTTATATAGAGATATATGTATGCTTATATACGTGACAAGCATCCGGCCTGATGGACAACGGGCACCTAGACGCTTGCAACAGTAGCCCTCTTTGACAAAATCTCTATCTGTCATGCTCACGCTATCAAGAACAACTAATCACGCTAACGCATGGAATTAGGTGCGGAATAAGGTAATAATAATAATAATAATAATAAATAGCTGGGACAATTCCACACAAATTGACTTAGTCTCAAATTAAGCAAAGCTTGTGTTATGGTAACTAGACAACGATATATTTACTTATATAGATAGATATATACATAAATACATAGGACATCTAAGACTAAGGTACAAATACTCGTGTTCATCACATAAATACCTGCCCTCAGCGGGATTGGAACCCGCGACCTCAAGTTTCGCAGTCAGGAGCTCTAACCACTAGACCAGGCGGTCGTCAGTAATGCTATGATAGCGTTAGCTCGAACAAAAAGGGATTTTGTCTGGGTGCAGGGGTTTCTCTATGACTTAGAAATAATAAACAATTACACCTTACCTTTTACTGTATACACAAGTACACTTTTTTTTATAAAATAAAGCAAACTTATTACCGAATAAATATCTCCTATATTTTCATGTGATACTCCTCTTATAGACCAACGTTCACTGATAAGCTGTTATCATAGGGAAGTATTGGATCACAGTGTGTCTTATCAATTTAAACATGCGTTATCAGCATATCAATCTATGCTATTGAGATGAAGGGTTATTTAACTTATGTGTAGTTTTCAGAAAAAATCTTACAGCCACAGTGCAGTATTGACATTTTCCTCAACAAAGGGATATATCATAAATTAGAATTATAAATACCTTGGAACCATTGTACTCAAATTGACATAGCCTCAAATTAAGCAAAGCTTGCGTTATGGTACAAATACTTGTGTTCATCACACAAATATCTGCCCTCAGCGGGAATCGAATCTCATTTTTCTCAGTCAGCTTTGACCACAAGACCAGACGGCCACCAAATATGATACATGTATGTCTTCAAGCCTTCCCACACGGGAATAGGTCTGTAGTAATACAGCCTCTTTTCGCCTATATTTAGGTGCAAATGTAACAGATGGTGATTACATTGCCGTTTCTCAAGCACAATTATAAATACCTGATTTTGAATTTCTTCTTAAGCTTGTGGTGTGAATAATGACTGTTTTAAGTTCCGAAACTCATTGGTACAATGGGGATTCAAACTTGTCTTTGCAGGCAACTCTGCGAGTCACTGGGCCACTATGGCCTATATATTATTATTACTATCAGAGTAGAGTTAATTACCTTTCAACCCAACAGCAAAGTCCTTTTGTCCTCCTTGCCCTAAAGCCCATAGTAGGGACAGCCCAATGGGAGGCCTATTTTGATATGAATTGCGTAGACTGACACTCTTTGCAAGGGATGCTGTGCAGAATTCCGGATACTCTTGCCCAATGATTTGTACAAGGATTCTATGCCCATTCACTTGTTGGCCTGGGGATGTAAAAAACAATTTATTATATAATATAATATAATATATCCTCACGCCTTCCACAAGGGTCCCCGAAGGGGTAGGCAGAGGTATATTAGGTGCCAACGTGACAGATGGCGAGTCCATCGCCGTTACTCAAGCACGACTATACATACGCCTTTGAATTTCTTCTCAGACGTATGCAGGTTTCCTCTCGATGTTTTTCTTCACCGTGAAGCCCGTGGTGTGACTAATCACTGTACTTAAGTTCAGAAAAACTCTCGGGCACACTCGGGATTCGAACTTGCGATCTTTGTGTCGCAGGCAACTACTCGAACCATTCTGCCACCACGGCTCAATTTATTAATATAATGTAAATATGAAGTTTTATAAAACAATTTGTTTAAAGATTTATGTGTAAACTAGCCATCTCCGCCTAGTTTTACTCAGGTGAAATTTCAAATCAGACATAGTGACAATGCCACCAATAGGGTCCATTGGTGAATCATAGTCATCTAAACAAAAAAAGCCATTAAATTGTTGAAGTAGTTTATGAATTTAGTGATATACAAACATACAGAACAATTGTTTTGAAATATACTTTGCCTCTTTGGCAGCTTCATAAACTAATCAGACCATTAAAATGTTATAACAGTTTGCTTGTAAGTTGCCTACCTACATATTATCATGTGGACCTTAATGGGGCAGGCAAAGAGAATAGATAACCAGTCCTTCTCAGACTTATAGGCAGCACATTCATCAGTCTCTTACGTACTCATTAAAACATACAAACCTCTACTGATATCATTAGCCATTGCTGTTAGTGTTACATCAAAGAAGAGCTGCATATTAGCCTTCCCTGCATCTTCTAGAACACGAACCAAGCTTTGTTTAATCTCCTTAGGTAAGACGGAAAGTGGAAAAGTTGGCTCATAGCTGGCAAATGTTGGATCATCAATATCTACTTGAGTTTTGGAATTGAGGAAGTTTGCCACTTCCTTTAACCAAACCAATGGTGCGTTTGAGAAACGAAGCTTGTTTGTCGTTATAATAGTTGCTAGTTCAGCTGGCTCCATCTGGAAACAGAAAAATACATATATGTATATGTGGTGCACCTGTGGTGCATTTTGATTGGCTTTAGATTATTGCATTGCGAACATTATTGCAGGAAACTACTCAGCCACTGTTTCTTATTAAATATGTATGTACATATAAAGCCGTGGTGGCCAAGTGGTTCGAGCAGTTGCCTGAGACGCAAAGGTTGTAAGTTCGAATCCCCACTACAGTACATTAAGTACAGTGATTAGTCACAACACGAGCTTTACAGTGAAGGAAAACATCGAGAGCAAACCTACATACGTCTGAGAAGAAATTCAAAGGCGTATGTATAGTTTATAAACACATAAATTACTTCAGAAGCTGTCAAGGGTTGTCCAAATTGGCATAATTAATAAGTAATATAAGTTTCTGGGGTCAAATCCACACAAACTAATCCCCAAATTAAGTTAAGCTTAATACCACAAGTATACAACAAAATGCATGCTTATAAGCATAGACATTAACACAGGACGACTGTGTGTCCCATGTTGATGTCTAGTTATGACTAATGAATTCTAGTTCAGATTTTCATTAGGACCTACCTACTTTTGACATATTAAAAACCTATACATCAAAATGCATACCAATTTTCTTCACTAACTAATTAACTATGACCAGATGCTTTAGGAGGTCTATGCTCAGCGGGGTGCTGTTCATTGATTGAGTTTGTTCTATAATTCTAATACAATACTTACAATTTCAAGAGCACCTTCTAAATTTTTTGGTGGTTTTGGCTTAGGGGGTTCCGCCTTTTGTTTCTTCTTTTTCTCACCTTCCTTCTTCTTCGCTGGCTTTGTTGGATCGTCTATCTCCATTCCGGAATAAAAAGACTTTGGCTGAGAGCTAGGTACTGAAAATAAGCAAAGTGAATAGAAGTGGGCATATAATCGGGTAATGTAATAACAATTAAACAAACAGTTTAATGTTAATTCTTGATCGATTCATGACAATGATAGCTAATCATTAAAAAGAGCTTAGAGCTGAGAATTATACTATAAATGATTGCAACTTACCAACATCCCCAAGTTTGGGTCCGTTTTTGATCGCTTTTTTCTCATCATCCTTACTTTTAACTTTCCCATTCTGTGACTTCTTGCTCTTCCCAACAACTTCCCATTGACCGCTCGACATTATTAATGAGGTTTATTGACGGATTTCAGTTAAACGCTTTGTAAATAAAGGGAAAGTAATAGGTTACACGTCAAAATCAAATAAATGGTAAAAAAACGCCAATTTACGAGGTTATGTTTAGCATAGAAATTTGGGAAATATATTGTTTCGCGCCTATTATAACTTCTACATGTGCGACCAAGAAATAAAATGCAAATGCTTAAATATCTGATTATAAAGACTATGGAACACATGAAATGAACGAAATAGCAATCTATGTATCGTATTGGCTGATATATTCCACAGTGGACAAACGTGGCAAGGGTGGCAAGATCCAAGATGACTTTAAAAAAAAGAATATTATTGCGTTAAATCATACTTATTGCATGCATTAATATTGTATTTTTGCTAATATGTTAATATTTTTGTATATGCTATCAGTTAAGTAATGTATATATACATATTCATTTAGGTAAAATCTTTATGAATTATTGTCTCGTGGAAAGTTTGTTAAATTTGTATTAAGTAAACATATGAATGTATCCTGTACATTTGCTTACGGCCATAATATACAATAATGTTTTAAACAAAGATTAATACAACACAAGTAATTCTGCTTATTCGTAGATACTTTTAAATGTGGATGAACGAGATTTGTAAGTCTATTAAGAACTGGGGCTCCACTTTCTGCCTACGTTGTAATGTGTTCAGCGTGATAAAAAATCAAAAGTAAGAATGAATTAAGTAATAATTTAAATTTGAATGTATAAATCCTAAGGGGAAATATGTCAATACTCAACCCTATTGCAATACTTTTATAGTTTACTATTCATTAATTGCGATTGCAAAGGATAAAAAGATAAACTGTGCTGAATATGTATGAAGCTAAAACGTAAAATATCAATTTATTTATACCAGTAGTAAAAACTGTTTACATTTGGCAATAAAATTGCTTTGAGCAAAATATTTATTCTATGTTCGCTTAATTTACAATCAATCTGTCAATTGTCATTCCTCTTCCTTCTGTCAATCAGTCAGTCAGATGTTATTCTGTCTGTGGTAAAATTTCAGTCCAAAGAAGAAAATGACGATGTGTTAATGAAATTGTTAAATCGTAAGAGAACATAAATTGCATTTGCACGCAGTACAACATTTTTGAGTGATATAAGGTGATTACACAATGGAAGATAAATTAATGTTAGACGATGTGTCTAGCAGTCTTAGAGAAAGAGTGTTTTTCGCAGCGAGGGATGGCATGTCTTTGACCCTTTACGCTTTGTTATATGAAAAAAATACTGACGAAATTGACGATCTATTGAACAATGTAAGTAACAAATAACCATATTAATACGTAACAATTCAAATTGTGGTATGTGTACATTTTGAATAATTTTTGCCAATGTCATCATCAGTCTAAATTCTAGTAGATTCATGATAATAATCTATTTTTATCATTCAAATCAGTGTATGCTACCTTTTGCGCGTTATATACGACTAAGTCAGTTATTAATTATTTTTTCTACGCGTCGCAATGCTTATTTTGCGTGCTTGCGTACGTTTTTATCGCCGCAACAACCTTGCGACGATATCGGTCGGCTTACTTTAACGAGGCACCATCGCTCGTATTTGTCACATCAATGTATTATACTTTGTCGAATAATAAAATGACCATACTTCATGACATTTCAGTTAAGTATGTGATATCAACAACATAGTACTTTGCAAAATGTAAATTTTAATAAATTTATTCCTACCTATTTTATTATTAATTGGTTAACATATTGTTATTTGATTTATACACATACTATGTATGGGTGTGTTACTTAATTTATGCAAGAATGTAAATGATATATGGAACAGAATTAAATATGTAAAGTCAACTATTGTAGTCTAGTATTGTTGCCAAATTTTACCAAAGTCATACATTTAATATTTTCAGGTAAAAGACATGTCAATGAACCCATAGCTTACATATTACAATGATAAACATTTGTGTTGCCAATTAATCTTATTCTTTATCTCATAAGATTCAAGATTCATTATTTTTGTCCATATCCCCCTTATAGCAGGGCAAAGACCTGTTCTTTTGGAGATATTTACAAACAACTATTTATTACTATAACACACTACATATAATATCTCCTCAGAACACACTCAAATTTTGTCAGTTACTAATTGCCTGAAATATATTCAATACAAACATGCAAATGGATTTATAAATTGACTGAAAATAAAGGAACTTGTCAGGAAAACTATGTTTGATAAAAAGGTTTCTCTTCTTTTTGTTTCATCTTGATTGAATCATTAAAATAAGAAGAATTAAGAATTATTGAAGTTAATATTAGTGATACATATATATATATATATATGTATCACTAATATTAAGTAAAAAAAAGTAAAAAAAAAAGTAAAGTCAAAGTAAACTCATGCCTTCCCATAAGGGTCCCGAAGGGGTAGGCAGAGGTGTATAGGCAGTACCTACACACCTCTGCCTACCCCTTCGGGGACCCTTGGGACAAGATGTGAGGATGTATTATTATTATAATATAAATCCCTCCAATTGTGCAGTTAGCTCATTTCATATAATTGATTGCTGTTCCCACTATTCCCACTTTCCATTGTTCCTGATGTTGGAATTTTAACAGCATAATTTTTGGGCCATGTTCATTATTTCAGGACATATGCCACGATGGAGTTAAGTGCACACCTCTCATTGCTGCATCGAGACATGGCCGGGAAGGTGCTGTCAGGATACTGCTTGAAAAATTTCGACCCCCTGTAAGATTGGAGACCGAAGGCACCGTCAAGTTTGACGAATATGTCATAGAAGGTGAGGTTAACTAATTATTTTACCCATGTTGCTTTATTTCCAAACCAAACAAAGCTTTGCAGTAGTGTCTGGACAATCATATACATGCTTGCACAGATAGGTAAACATATAAGTCAAAGTGCTTCTGTGCCGATCCAGGAACTAGATGTCAATAAAGATTACTAGATTTCGTTAAGGCTTTGCAAGGAGACGAATAATGCTTAAGTGTTTCCGTAAACAAAGAATATGTTTTGGTACACAATAAGAGCCGCGATGTTCCAAAAACGAGGTGCAACAACGAACGAACGTTGACTTTTTTCGTCACGCCGGGCGCGTGGCTTGCTATTTTAAGAAACGTACACAGTTTACACACAAAGGAGATGAAAATTTCACCCAAAACACTTCAATGGGCCGTTGGCTTTGGTCCAAACTCTTTGTTTCCGATCCCTGTATGATTTATCTTAATTAATTCCGCGATACAATCTGGCACTGCGTTCGTTGCGCGTAGAAGTGGGTGGTCGACTGTCACTTTCCTAAATCATTCCCCAAGGCAATGAACAGACGTGGTAAATATGTTTACTATTTGTATACTTATTGACGGTCGTCGAAACTTGAGTTAGCGGGTTCGATTCCTGCTGACGGCTAATTTGTGTGATGAACAATGGTATTAGTTCGTTAGTCTTGGATGTCCTATGTATGTATCTATCGATATATAAGTATGTATATCTTTGTTCTTATATTACAAGATTTCCTTAGTTTTTAGTTTCAAGGTATTTATATTTATTCTTATTTATATTTGTATAATTTTCTGGCATTTTCCCGAAAGGTAGGTGGCCTGCTTTTGTGCTAATGTTAGCGAGTTCGATACTCGTCCGATGCAGACATGTGTCTCGCCTCGCTTTTCTATTTATTACTTTTTTACTCTTTCACCCACGTAAAGTTTGATAATATCGGTAGTTTTTTCGAGCCAGCAATCTATCTCTGCGCCAAATTTAATCCAATTCCGTTCAGCCGTTCTAGCGTAGTAGGATCTAAGTACATCTATACATAAGTATATATCAGTCTAGGTTTAGGGTTAAAATATAATTCAGATAGTGCCCATGTTATTCTATCTGAATAATATTTTAAACCCCTCCCCCATTAATTACCAAATCAAATAAAAATAGGGGACGGATATTAATTGTAAATTTTTACTTAATTTTCGTGACGCAATTCGTTTCCAGTTGCATACATTTCCTGACTCTACACAAAAGTTCTTGGCCTCAGAATCGAACCTGTGACCTCAACGTCACAAGCTTTCGGGCCAAGTATTCTCGTCCTTGGACTGCTGGAAATTTATCGTCTGACTATTTTGTAACTTTGTGCTATTATTATTATTATTTTACAACGTATATATCCTTGTGAATCATGTTTATATTCGGCAAACCGTTTTGAGAATGTTCCGGTATCTGTGTCATGCCTGCATTACTTAGCATAATTATGTAGGTTAATACGCCTATTTGCGAAAACAAACGAAATAAATAATGTGTGCATGCAATAAAGATAATTAGTTACAAACCAAGTAAAATAACCGCCGACAAGAGTGCTTACCTACCTGCAGTTACTGCCATTCGCTTTTGCAATCGCATTTACATATAGCCGTGATATATTCAGAATTTGGCGGGTTTTACCTAAGCTTAAAATGTTGATTGAATTTGAGAAAGCTTCAACGAAATAATGACATAAATCATCCATGTTTGGACTCAGTACTGGGCTTAAAGGCTTCGTTACATTATTTGTCAAAACTTACTATGCGAAATGGCAGAATTTCCGCAATATACCGCTAACGGTTCCGTTTCTTGTGAGCGCAAAAGTTTACTGGTTCGATTCTCGTCACCAACATTTGAGTGATGGGTATATTTAAATAAATTGCTAAAATGTATCTCTGGCGGAAAGTGGGTGTGTGGGTACTACCAACACACCTCTGCCTACCCCTGGCGGACCCTTGTCGGAAGGCGTGAAGATATTTATATATGTATGTAAAAAAAATTGCTAGTAGGTACCTATTGTATAGTGTATCTAAGTATGAGACGTTTGAATGTTACCTCTACTATACTGCCGTCATACGGAAAAAGGACGTAACTAAAATTTTTTTCAAAAATGAATTATATACATTGTATATTCAGATTCAGTAAAAAAAGGCGCATCCAACAGTATTATTTACATTTTTACCTAATATACCTCCGGCGGAAAGTGGGTGTGTGGGTATTACCTATACACCTCTGCCTACCCCTTCGGGGCCCCTTGTGGGAAGGCGTGAGGATATATTATATTATTTATTTACGTGAACGTTAAGAGTACTCGAAACCGACGAGCATGTATGAAGAGACTGATGAATGTGGCTCTATACCCTCTGCCTACCCAGTTAGGGACTTGGCGTGATGATATGTATGTATGTATATTTACGTGATTATAAAATCTCGCCAGAAACGTCTTTTCATTGCAGTAATACGTATTTTCTTGGATTTTTTTTTACTACGATGAAAAGGAAAATATCGATTTTAAAATACATTAAACAACTTGAGAGGTGTCAAGGGACACCCGGATGGAACGAAGTTAAAATATAATAGAAATGATAATATGTATGTATGTATGTGTGTATGTATGGGTGTATGTATGTATGTATGTGTGTATGTATGTATGTATGTATGTGTGTATGTATGTATGTATGTGTGTATGTATGTATGTGTGTATGTATGTGTATGTATGTATGTGTGTATGTATGTATGTGAGTATGTATGTATGTATGTATGTATGTGTGTATGTATGTATGATGATGCGAAATAGAAATGAAAATATCTGGCTTGCTTTTTATAAGAGAGAGAGAGAGAGAGACAGACAGAGAAACATGCGACGCCGCACAGCTTACAATAGTTTACTATAGCATAAAGTGTCGTGACAACTTTTCGTAAAAAAAAATCCGTCTGGCCCCCTTTCACAACGCGCGATAAGGAACTTCGATCCAAAAATACATTAATAATATTTTATTAAGATTTGCATTCATTATCCTTGAGATCAAACTAATACGCATACTTTTGCATTACACAATTTTTGTAATTGTTATTTACATTCACACAGCGAATTTTTTAATTTTGAGAATACAAAATATTTATTTTCTCCGATTCACACTTTTGGTAGAAACGTAATTTTTCCTTATAACGGCAGTATACCTGTACTACACTACAAAGGTGATAAATAAGTGTAAGGCCCGACCCGCCTGATGGTAATCGCTCACGATAGAATGTGCCATTACAGCCAAGTAAGTCACTTGGAGTTCTGTAAAGCAGTCCAACACAGTAATTACAACAGTATCAACCAAGTGTCATTTGCATGCTATAATCTGTCTATCGTCCTCCAGACAGGCATTGCCTATTGTAAACTGAATTTCCATTTCTCTTGTGTCGCCATCCGTTGTTGAAAAACGTGGCTGCGTTAGATGCTCAACCGTTTCACAAGTACAAATATACGTTTTTGAATGTTCATTTCAAACATAAGCAGGTTTCTTCTCGATGTTTTCCTTCACCTTAAAGCTCGTGTGATTAATTTTACTCAATCCACTTTGCCACCACGGCATTATAGTTGCCGTTCAATAAGTGTTTTCTTTTCAGTTACGTTCTTAATTTGTTCTCTTTTACATTTAAATTTTTTATATCTCCTCCATATTGTTTCTTTATGATGGGAAGGCGTGAGGATATATTATTATATATTATATATATATATTTGTTTCTTTATAGTTTTGTATTAAGTTGCTGTTTACGCATAATTTGGATTGGATTGTTACCTAGTTTTTATATCCTCATTATTATGTAATTTCATATTGATCTCAATCTGTTTGTGTAACATAAATAAATACCTGGGACAATTCCACACAAATTGACCTAGTCCCAAATTAAGCAAAACTTGTGTTATGGTAAATAGACAACGATATATTTACTTATATAGATAGATATATACATAAATACATAGGACATCCAAGACTAAGGTACAAATATTCGTGTTCATCACACAAATATCTGCCGTCAGCGGGATTCGAACCCGCGACCTCAAGTTTCGCAGTCAGGAGCTCTAACCGCTAGACCAGACGGTCGTAAACAAAACATGAATAAATAAATTTGAAAATAACCCAGGTGCGACAGCTCTGTGGTGCGCGGCGGGGGCGGGCCACCTGGGCATAGTGAAGCGTCTGGTCCGCGCGAGCGCCAACGTGAACCACGCCACGAGGACCCTCAGCACCCCGCTGCGAGCCGCCTGCTTCGACGGCCGGCTCGACATTGTCAAGTACCTCGTGAGGCACGGCGCCGACATACACAAAGCCAACAAATATAACAACACCTGCCTAATGATTGCCGCATACAAAGGACATTTGGATGTGGTGAGTACAGACATATTTACATATAATCACGCCTCGTTTCCACTTGCTACGATCCTTACATGCTTGTTTCATACATGTGAGTACACTCACTACATCAGCCCAGCACAGTGCCCCTAGACAAAATACCTATCTGACACGGTCACTATGTACATTGCAATGGCACTGCTACTAACTTTTTAAGCAACTAATGGCGTTGCCATACACGTTATGGATATCGTGTGGCGTGAGCGTGAACAGAAATGGATTTAGTCAAAGGGGGCAGCTCAGTTCGCAAAGTAGTAACGCTCTAAGCCAGCGTCCTGACCCCACAGAGTGTCCTTTGGTCAACCATAGTTTTTTAAGTAGTAAACTTGAGCGATATTTGATTTAAAACTATTATTATTCTGCTCACATGTACAGTGCAGTGATTTATCACGTCACGTGAGAAAATCTGCATACGTCCGTTAAGAAATTATAATACGTATGTTCCCATAGACGTGCTAGGGCAACGGCGACGGACTCGACGTCTGTCACTTTGGCCTCTTAATATCTAGCGACGGCGATCTTCAGGGACGAAGTGGCAAGAATAATTAAGATTTAGTTTCACTTATAAATGTGTAGGTACCTACTTATCACCACGCCGAGTTTTACGGAGTAGACGTACATTCACTTCAGACACATTCATGAGTCTCTTCATACATACTCGCCGCTTTCGAGTACTCTTGACGTTTCCATTGTCCCGATCGATTTGATCTAGGTCTACGCGGTCTTCTTCAGCCTCTTCCACATAGTTTTGCATTGAATATCTGTCATTCTTAGATAAATCGTTTTGTTGCCGAAATAAGGTCTAGTTTTGATTGGTATCCGTCCTGCAGGTCCAATTCCTGTTAGACAGCGGTGCCCGAGTGGACGAGAGAGCATTATGCGGCGCCACCGCCCTGCACTTCGCAGCGGAGTGCGGACACGCGGCGGTCGTCTGCGCGCTCATCGACCACAACGCTAAAATTCTCACCAACGAAAATGGTAAGTGACAAACAGAAAATTAAGGAAGTATGTATACAGTGATTAGTCACACCACGAGCTGAACGGTAAAGGAAAAACATCGAGAGGAAACCTGCATACGTCTGAGAAGAAATTTAAAGGCGTATGTATAGTCGTGCTCGAGTAACGGCGATGGACTCGCCATCTGTCACGTTGGCACCTAATATACCTCTGGCGGAAAGTGGGTGTGTGGGTATAACCTATACACCTCTGCCTACCCCTTCGGGGACCCTTGTGGGAAGGCGTGAGATATCTATGTACATTAAATATAGTGCTATCCACGAAGTCGCGCCCCACTTTTCTTCCCTACAGTTTATAGTGTAAGTGTGCAACCTTCCGCTAATGTTTGAGTATTATCGGTACGTCCGTGTCATCACGCCGAGGCCCTAAAGGGGTAGGCAGAGAGTAGAGCGCCAGTTCGCTCTAGAGTGCAAACGTCCCACGACCTCCTCGACTAGAAATTGGTGGGGATCGTTGATATATTTCCTTATTATCCCCAGGTATGACGCCCCTACAATGTGCAGCGGAGCGAGCCAGGGCTTCAGTAGTGGAGATCCTTGCGTCCAGACCCGAGGTGTCGCGAGCTCAGGCCATCGAGGCCAACGAACTGCTCGGCGCATCTTTCGCTAACGATAAGGAGTATTACTGCCTCAGGGTGAGCACTGTTGCTTAATTCAGGGACTACTTTAAGAGACGTAGGGCATAACGGGTTTCTCGTTAGAATTTGGAGCTGCCCGACTGGGGCAGGACCTTATAGAACCACCTTATAGAAGTCCGTAGCCAAATAACACAATTGTTTGTGTTGTGTTCCTACGCGGTGAATAAGGTCTCCAGTAATGAGCTCATTGGGAGGATTGTTATATTGTGTTGGCAGCAGAGGGCTTATTCCCATTATGCTGCCAACACAGTATAACTCAGCGAACATAGAGTGCTAACGAGCAAGTGATTCTTCGGTATTATAAGCGTAAATAGGCTGCGGCAACAGTTTTCCATCGGGTGGGTTCGTATGCTTGTTTGCCACTCTTGTTATATTTTAAAAAAAACTACAAAGTTTTTATACTAACTATCATTTATGCTCAACCATAGGTGTATATGACGTTCCATAAGTGATCCCTGTCCGATGAAAAAAAGATTTTAGATTTTATTAAAAAAAAACACTGTTCCAGATGGCGTATCAATACCTACACAGAGCGATGGTCATGAGGTACGACACGCGCTTCGGATTACTACTCAAGAAACCAGCTGATCCTATACCTGCCTACGACAATTGGCGCGAGAGCACTACAGTTGAGGTTCGTAGTACTAGCTTAGCTTATTTATATAGTACTAGCTTATGCCCGCGGCTTCGCCCGCGTGGAGTTCGAAAAAGTAGTTTTGGAAATATTCCTGCTAGAATCGTTTCAGCCGCTAATATACCGTGAAAGAGCATCCTACATTTGCTGAACTTTGAATATTGAATTTTTCAGGATAAAAAAAGTAGCCTATGCCCTATTCCTATGTATAAGCTATCACCATTTCAACTTTCAGCCGTTTGGCCGTGAAAGAACCGCAAACGTCCAAACTTCAAACTTTCACAATTATAATATAAGTAAGATAGTGAATTTCTTCTCAAACGATTTCCTCTCGATGTTTTCATTCACCGCATGTGTTGCAAGTTCAGAAAAACTCATTGGTACAGTCGGGATTCGAACTTGCAATCTTTGTGCCGCAGGCAACTCCTGGAACCACTCGGCCACCATGACTTTTTTATGTCATGTACAGATAAATATCTCTGCATCACCCAAAGGTTGACTGGTAGAGAATGCATACGGCATTAAGTTCGCCTTTGCAAAATGTTTGCAGGAAGTTTTTTTTTTTTAATATACCACAAGAGTGACAAACAAGCATACGTCCCACCCAAATCAAAACGGTTACCGCAGCCTATTTATGCTTACAATACCGAAGTATCACTATCAAGTTTGAATAAATGAATGGCAGTGGTGTGATGTGGTGTGATGTGATGTGGTGTGATGTGGTGTGATGTGATGTGGTGTAATGTGGTGTGATGTGATGTGAGGTGGTGTGATGTGATGTGGTGTGATGTGGTGTGATGTGATGTGATGTGATGTGTATGGTGTGATGTCGTGTGATGTGGTGTGATGTGGTGTGATGTGGTGTGTTGTGGTATGGTGTGGTGTGGTGTGATGTGGTGTGATGTGTTGTGATGTGGTGTGATGTGGTGTGATGTGGTGTGATGTGGTATGATGTGGTGTGATGTGGTGTGGTGTGGTGTGGTGTGGTGTGGTGTGGTGTGGTGTGGTGTGGTGTGGTGCGGTGTGATGTGGTGTGCTGTGGTGTGATGTGGTGTGATGTGGTGTGATGTGGTGTGATGTGGTGTGGTGTGATGTGGTGTGATGTGGTGTGATGTGGTGTGATGTGATGTGATGTGATGTAGTGTGATGTGTTGTGATGTGGTGTGATGTGATGTGGTGTGATGTGGTGTGATGTGCGGGGTGTGCAGGAGGTGGAGCGGCTGCACGGCAATGCGCACGCGCTGCACATGGAGGGGCTGGTGGTGCGCGAGCGCGTGCTCGGCCGCGCCTGCCCCGACCTGCCGCACCCCGTGGTCTTCCGCGGCGCCGTGTTCGCGGACGAGGCGCGCTTCGACCGCTGCCTGGCGCTGTGGCGGCACGCGCTGCACCTAAGGCAGCACAACCAGGTACCAGGTGCAATGCAACCAGGTGCACTCGCCCGAAATAAGCAGTCGGTCACAGCGTAATCGCGTGCATCGCCCGTTTGAAGTATCAAACAAAACGAGGCTTACACCGGTTTGAACTCAGATCATGTAAGATTTTAATGATCGAACAGATCAAAAATGTTCTGCTTCAAAACTTCTGCATTAAAATTTTATCTTCATCCAACATCGCGGTCGCAATTTTTTTCTTATTTAAACTAAAAAAATTACGTGTTAAACTAAAGTATTTTTTTCTTATAATTTCTCAAAATTATAGGATGATTTGAAAGTATGTATTCTTGTTTGTTCAAGACAAACAATGGTTGCCCCTCCCCTTTGTGTCATCAAAGAATTTATGCTTTATCATATTTTTTTCACTTCCGTATTTAAGTTCGCGAATTATGATTATGCCCTCGCGGCTTCATTGGGTAAGTGCAGTTAGGAGACTAGCATTAATTAATAAAAAATTAATTACTAAAAAAAAGTTTTTTTATCGATAACCACTTTGTCGGCAGGTGTCGGTGGTGAAGGATTTGCTCAGATTCGCTCAAGTGTTCTCGCAGATGATCCATATTGGGATAGAACTACCTCTGGCGCAGGTAATTAACGTATTCACAGGTCTAAGAAACAATTTTAAGGCGTATGTATAGGCGTGCTTAAATAACGGCGATGGACCCGCCATCTGTCACGTTAGCACTTAAAATGTATCTCAGGCGGAAAGTGCCTCTGCTTAATCCTTGTGGGACCCTTGTGGGAAGGCGTGAGGTTATATATACGTATTTAAAATGTTTCGTCGCATGTCAGTATGAATATTACTTAGTACTTCGATATACCTAAGTTACGTCCTTTGTGAAATAATATAGGCAATTGCACAATATTGAGTTGTCTATTAGATGACTGAAGAAAAATTACATATCCGTGTTCAAATAAAACTTCAATGATATAAGTAGGTTTTACTCCTTCATTGGCATAGCATCACACTGATTATCCTTTACGTATGCGATTATTTGATTATTATATACGTTTACGTATGTAGCGTGCTTAACGCTAACGGGCTCGCCATCTGTCACGGTGGCAGCATCAATATATCTCCCGAGACCCTCGTGGGAGGTGCGATGTACTATTCATTGAATATAGTAATTTGTTCCAGATATATTACGTACTCGACGCATGCGTGGAAGAGCTCAAACGGGGCACCAAGAGGCTGGAGAAACCGCAGATTAACCACGACCCAGATCTGCTAGTAGTACGTTATTCCTTCGGTACTTTACATCATCGCTTTCACATCCATACCATTAGCACACCTCTTACTTCACTCCCCCCCCCTTATAAGTATATTGAAAAGAAATATTTTTTTGGTCCTTCGATCACATTGTCGTAAATGACTAGATTGTGGAAACAAAACGGAATACATAATAATAGTTACCAAGAAACTCAGCGGTCGAGTAATGGGCCTGTTAGCGGGTTCGATTCTCGTTGAAATAATTCTGTTTGTATTAGTTATCTATTACTGGTTTTTGTTAGTGATAAGAGTAAGGCGTAAATATTAAATATTTTATAAAGTTTATTTTTCATCGATCATACGTCATCTATAGATCTATAGATCCTTCCAGTATTGAAGGTACCAAGGAGGTCTTAGTGAAATCTTATTGAAGGAGTACAACACTACTAATTATTAATTCTTATCTGACAATATCAAATTGTTATAAATCTCTTTAAAATTCATAAATCACAATTTAGCCGAACGCAATTTTGGATAAAGTTCACGAAAGTGTGTCACCTCTGCCTTCAGGCACCCTGATAGGGCGTGAAAGTATTTATAGATTTTTATCACTTCGTTCCAAACTGCGTTCGGCTACAAGCCAACCACGAACACGGGCGACCCGCGTACTATTACCTCACTATACCTATCAATCAAGAGTGCGAAAGAGACAGATATTAATACGTCATATATCTGTCCCTTATTTACCTTATTAAATAAGGACTGCAATAGCTCGGTGTGGTCAAGCCTCAGGTGCGTGTATCTTCTCGATATAATTGGCGTTCAACTTAACATCAAAACACTTACTAATTATATAAGAATACTAGTTGTCCCGCCCAGCTTTGCCCGGGTGAAAAAATACGATGGTGGCGCCACCTATCGAGTCTGTATCGGGTGAATCTAAACCATTCTCGTATCCACCTGAAGACATAAAATTTAATTCACATCGCTCCAGCCGTTTAGGAGTTCAGTGACATACACACGTACAGACGAAATATATAATTATATAAAGATTTTACAGGGATTTTTATAAAGTAATTACTTAGGAAAATAATCAGAAAACATGGTGTGTTATGTAAAGTAACATACTTTTATTTCAAACTAGGGTAGTACAGAATTTTCCTGCCATGTGTATTTCTATCGCTCACAAAGTTGACGCTACAGAAATTTCTGCCAAATCTCACTTTTGTATCGAACTCTGACGTCACACAAAGAGGTTTCGTATAATAACCAGTCGCCCGTGTCCTTGGTGCGGCCATGAATCACGCTGGTGGCATGGCAAGTGTAAACCACGTAGTTCGTGTCGAGTATTGACCGGTAGGAGTTGGTTGCTGCGCTCCGTTCGCAGGAGGAGTACGAGAGCAACGTTCGCACCGCACTTTACCTCGTCGCCGTCGCGGCCAGGCTGCTGGACAACGATAGCCACGATGATGTGAGTATCGCACACCTATACAGCTACGGGTTCAAATCTATACAAATACAATTGGAGTGTCTGTTTGTAATATTAAAATAACCGCTTTTTACTAAATGCATAATAATGTATGTATGTATGTTAGTAGGCCGTTAATAAGCCGTGGTGGCCGAGTGGTTCGAGCAGTTGCCCGCGACGCAAAGGTCGCAAGTTCGAATCCCAACTGTACCAATGAGTTTTTCTGAACTTAAGTACAGTGATTAGTCACACCACGAGCTTTACGGTGAACGAAAACATCGCGAGGAAACCTGCATACGTCTGAGAAGAAATTCAAAGGCGTATGTATAGTAGTGCTTGAGTAACGGCGATGGACTCGCCATCTGTCACGTTGGCACCTAATATACCTCTGGCGGAAAGTGGGTGTGTGGGTATTACCTATACACAGCTGCCTACCCCTTCGGGGACCCTTGTGGGAAGGCGTGAGGATATTTATTTATTTTTATTTATTATATATGTTAGTCTTTAAGGTATATATTGTAATAAAGTCTGTATGTATGTTAGGTTAAGGTATATATTTATGGGCCCTATATTTGTACGTGTACTTTTATTGTGTTGCCTGAAATAAATGGATTAATAATAATAATAATAAATAATATAGATATAAACAAGATACATATTATACCAATATATTGTTTATACAATTTTTGTCTATCTGTCTGTTTGTTCCGGCTAATCTCTGAAGCGGCTGGACCGATTTTGACGGGGCTTTAGTTTAGTTTAGTCTAAACAATCGGAAAAAAATTTTAGAAATTAATGAAGTCTCGGGCAGCAATCTCGGGTACAAAAAGTTATTTTGATATTACAAACAGATACCTCAACTATATTATTAAGTAAATTTATTAATTAATTCGTGTATACAACTGTTCTGCATCAATATGCAGTTGTATACACGTATTAATAAGGTCATAATAAAGGTATATAATATAACAGGAGACCTCGAGTCAAATCCGCCGCGCAATTTTCAAACTGCGCAACGTGAAGCTCCGCTCGGGACAGACGATGTTGCACCTCGCAGCGGACAGGAGGACACCGGTAGACGACTTTCACACAAGCGACGTGTGTCAGTGAGTACGCCCATTATTATATGCACTTACTGTAACTGACTACTTAATAATATTTTTTTTTATAATTATTTTTAATAATAGAATTTTTTAATAATGACATTTTTTTTTTTCAAAAATATGCAGGTTTGCTCTCGTATTTGTCCTTAACACACACACACACATACACAAGGATTCATAAGCATACACGCAGACAGGTACACATATTTGATTAAAGTATAGTGGCTATGGAAGAGTGAATCTCCTTATACTAGCAAATTCTTGCTTAAATTGAACTCTGATATGTAAAAAAAATATATTTATAACAAGATATAGCAGTCAAAACTTAACTGGTATCTGTATATGCTCTGTTATATATTTGTACGAATATTTATGTTGTGTAAGTAAATGAATACATCCTAAGGTTCCCCTGCCCGAGGACCACGAAACTGTTGGTTGACTGTGGCGTGGAGGTGGACGCGTCAGACGACTCGCGGCGGACGGCGCTGCATGTCGCGCTCATATCCTACCAACTGGTGCCTGGTGAGTGTAGGGTCTTTTTTATACCTCGAAGGTAGCAATCGTTCAATCAAATGGTTCCATACCGCGGTTCACTTGCGCGGTATTAAAAACTCCACGATCTACTATGTAGGGAAAACCTCATTAGGTATTTTGGGACAGCGTTCTCGGGACGGTGTAGGGTGCGAGAGTTCTTCCACATTAATCAGTCTCCTCATACATATGCTCGATGTTCGAGTACTCTTGATATTGCCAACCTTGGGTGTCCAATCGATTTGTTGTAGGTAGTGGGAGCGTGGTCTTCCTCTGCCTCTTATTGCACACACTTTCGCTTTGTATATCTGTTTCGTCAGATTGCAAGTGCGAATCTCACCGGTATACGTTTGAGAAGAAATTCAAAGGCGTATGTATAGTCGTGCTTGAGTAACGACGATGGACTCCGGATATGTCTCCGGTGGAAAGTTGTTTATATATATATATATTTATCCTGCTACATAGCTAAGTTTGTATCATATATATTTTTATGTTTAGATGAGAGAGATCAGTGGAGCGAAAACTTGTGTGGCGTCGTGTGCGAGTTACTTAGTAGAGGGGCGCACGTCGACGCGATGGATGCCGATGGAATCACGCCCTTGGTGGCTGCTATAGGAGGTAGGTCACATCAAGAGGACAACCCTGAGAAGTGATGAATACCAATACATACATACTTGTGAAAATCCATAGACCCTGTATTTTCAATCTGTCTATGAAGCTATAAAAGTAGCAAAAATATACGAGAGACGATAATTTCTTTATACCGCTAAGCATACCGTTATTCTCATGGTAACTGTTATGACGATTACTGTTAGCGCTACCTATGTACGCTTGTTTACAAAAATAGCATGTTAAATGTAAATACATAAGTAGGAAAAAGTAGTACAAGAGCTTTAAAAAAGGGGTTGTCAATAATGCGCGTGCGCAGGTCCCGCCGAGAGCGTAGTGCGTGCGGCGCTGCGGCCGCGGCTGGCGTGCCTGGCGGCGGCGGCGCTGGCCGCCCGCGGCGTGCGCTACTCGCCCGCCGCAGTGCCACGTGACCTGCACGCCTTCCTCGACATGCACGGCGTGCGACCCAGGCACTAACTTAACCACCCCTTAACCATCCATAGTGCATCTTCGCACAGTCTCCATAGAAAAACCTCTTGAAGTATTGAAATTTGTTGACTTCAACACGCGCTTTACGGTGGGAGAAAACATGGTAAGGAAACCTGCATAAGTTTGAGAAAATCACAGTATTTGTAGTCGTGCTTTAGAAACGGCGTCGGACTCACCATCTGTCACGTTGGCACCTAAATATTTATGCGGCTCGACCTCTTCGAGGACCCTTGTGGGAGGGAGTGAATTGATTCTCATTCAAACCTAAACGTAGTCGACATTTGCAGTAATTGTCTCTAGGGATTCAGTTACCTTAACCCTTAATCATAATGAAAGATAATCTTAATTTGTGGATTATTTATTTGATCACCTTATACTATAAGGCTTATAGTATATGTTGGAGCAGTTGCGCTCGTTATACTCCCAATAGTATGTGCCAACGAGTAGTGATGTACTGCGCTGTGTCGATAATTTAGGTATTTCTACTATTAACGGGTACTCTATTATTTTTACCAAGGTAAATTAGTTTTTTCAGTACACAGTTGTGTTATTCACAATTTATATTGGGTA